>SNQJ01S0033697.1:83153-94335 GCA_010110895.2 Picea sitchensis
CTATATACTTATGTTGATCATTTTAATAGAAATACTCTTTTCTCGTTGAATTGATATCTTGCAAATATTTGAATTATTATTCCATGGGCGTATTTTTCATGTATGTTAATGGATTATGCTAATTTATATGCTAACATTATATATTATCACCATATGCTTGTGTATATTGGTTGTTAAGGACAAGTTGCAGGTATAAAGCGTTGAGTTGTGTGTTCAACGATGGTCTTCATCGAACATCCAGACGAGGTAGGTTCTTGACTTTGTCTTGTTAGCATTTCATTTATATAGCATACTTGGGATTAGAGTTGATTTCTGCATGTCATTCCGTCTGTTGTGGTTTACTCCAATGCCATAGAGAGATTTTCCTCATAACAATAGCATCTAGCTTTTTGGCACTCCCACAAAACATGCTTCACAATTTTCAATTTGCCACAAACAAGACATTGATCATATGTGTAATATATGGGAAATGAACTTATCACTACATTAAAATGCATAGGGAATTATTTGTAACATGTATTAAAGATTATGCTATTTTTAATAATTATTTGAATTGTTTTTACTTTTGACCAATATTAAGGGGGAAATAAAACCGAACAAAGTTTATGATTTTTTATTAATTAACAATTCATTAAAATATAAATTTATAATTTTTTATTAATTGACCATTCATTACAATATTAAAAAAAAAAAATCCCTTACCATAATTAAATGGAAATTACTTTCTTATAGTCCTAAACTTTTTGTCTTTGAAGATATTTGAAAAAAAAAAAATCCTTACCATAATTGAATGGAAATTACTTTAATATATTCTTAAAGTTTTTCTCTTTGGATATATTTGAGAAAATTGGAGTGATATATAAATAAGATTATCATGTTTTATGTAAAGTATGACATACACAAATCAAGAAGTGGTTTAAGTTTTTATTATATGGATTTAGTTTAAATGGTTAGTGAGGAGAAATGTTATTCTCCTCTCCTAGTTTTAAGTTATGAATCAAGAAGAATTATTAGAGCATGTAAAAAGATCATTAAAAAATAACCTATCAAATTAATAAGTGGTAAAAAAAATTATTAGATAATTTTAGCTTGAGTGATTGAGTGATTAGTGTGGAGAAATGTTATTTTTCTCACCCAAATTTAAGTTATAAACCATAAGAAATATTTTAGAGCATATATAAAGATCATTAAAAACAATCCTAAATTTCATATAAAACAATAATTAAAAAAAATATCCTATCAAAGTTAAAATTCTATAAAACAATATTTAACAATCTTTGAAATTTTATAGAAAAATATTTAACAGGTTTTTAATATAATGTGGAATGATCTTAAAAAAAAAGAGAGAAATTACCTCAAAAGAAAAAGATAATTATATAATTTATAATAAAAATAAATAAAATAATAATAATAATAATCTATTTTTAAGGTCACTACTAAGCCAGACACCAAATTGGTGTATGAGACATCATCTGCCCATTGATTTTACTAGTAAACTCTAAGGAAGTATACATACCCTACCCCCTCTGGATTTGAACTTATAACCTCTTAGGAGGAAACACATGTTTTTTATATAATTTATAATAAAAATAAATAAAGAAAAAAAGTCCTTACCATAATTAAATTTCAACTACTTTATTATTTTCCTACAAAGCCCATACTTCATATTTGAAATTTAGTATAATGTAGAATGAGTTTAAAAGAAAAAAAAAGATTCCAAGATTAAATAAATATATAATGTATTTTATGTTAATTTTGAAGGAAAAATATTCTAAATATATTAATATTTTTTCATTTTTAATATTAATGATTCATATTTTTCTTTAATATTTATAAAAATAAATATAACAATAATGATGTTTAATCCCTAAATCTTTAAGGTATTAAATGCTAGTTATTTTATTATAGTAGTGTCAAATTTACATTTCACATATAAATGATTATATTTATGTTACGTAAATTTGAAATGTATCCATACTCTTTAAACATAAATTTTAATATACTCTAATTTATATTAATATGTTAATTTAACATTTTAAATATAATTACATGTTGATTGTGATAATGTCAAAATTGATATTTTATATATTAAATTACATTTATGTTGTATAAATTTTGAAATGTATTCATACTCTTCGAATACAATATATTAAATTACATTTATATTGTATAAATTTTGAAATGTATTCATACTATAGATGATCTCCATATATAGAAAACTATATATATACCTAGGGGGTTAGGGTACTCTTGATATTATGGTAGCTGCGAGAGGTATTAAACCTCCACGTGTAACCCTGATAAGAATAGAACATTTCAAGAAGCAAGAAAAAACCCTAAAGCATTGGACATAACCTAGAAGACAAGTCGGCTAAAGGAAATATTTAATATTGAGTTTTTAGCCTCCAGAATGAGAAGTCGGCCCAGACAGCTAAGGAGGAGTAGTATAAATACAGGACATCAGAACTCATTTGGAGGACACAGCTCTCAACTGCAGAAATTTAATAGTGCGCACTGTAGAAATTTAGTGCGCAAGTTTGGAGGGTAGTTGCAACTGCAATTATTGCAAACCTGTAATTTCGGTCTTTCTGGGTTGGAATTTTTTATCAGTCTTGGTTATCTTTGCTTAGTGCATTAGCCTTGGTTGGCTATTGTCTACCATAATTCTTCTCTATCAAGGTTAAGGTGCTCGAGGGTGGCTTCGGCCTATGGTTGGGTAACAATATTGCTATATTGTCTATGGTTAAACGAGCACACCTATTATTTCTAACAGGTTATGGGTCCACACTATCTTCGGACAGTCTAACCACTGGAAGATAGATTGGGACGATTTGCTCAGTTACAGTTGCAATTGTAGTCAAAGTTTTTGCTGCAGCAATGAAACCCTAACCCTCTTGTTGAGGCACCCTAAGTGAAGATATTGACCTAATTTCTGGATATCCTAGTGCACTCTAACCCAATGCACCTCCTGGTACTCTGAGCAAGCTAAGACGTCAAGTTTGAGTTTTTGGTAAAAGTCAAAGTTTGACCAAGTCAAAGCTATCATGACTTACTCTATGAAGTCAGAAAACAAGTTAGAANACATTGTAGTTATGGATAATCTTAAGGACAGTGACATCAATGCCATGAGTATCATAGTGGACTCTATAAAAGACCACTTGATACACTACATCTCTCATCTTGACTTTTTTAAGAAGATGTATGATGCCCTTCTCAATCAGAAACATTGGACAAGTAATGAGTCTGAAGAATGAGCCTCGTGACATGAAAATGAATGATGATGAAAGCATAACATCACCTTGTGAGAATCTCTCAGTTAAGAGATCAACTACAAGTTATTGAAGAAATCATTTCAAGGAACTACTAAATATAGTACTCAACATCCTTCCCAAGACATGGGATGCATTTGCCGCAAGCATGAACACAAGAAAGGAGTAACTCACATTTGAAGAACTCTGGACTTGTTGTGCACAAGAAGAATCAAGGATTAGCACACAAGAGAAATCCCAAAAGAAATACGATGATCAAGCCTTCACAAAAAAATTCAATAATTTTAGGAATAAGAGGAATTTTGGCTTAAGGAAGGAAACAGACGAAGCATCAGTTGTCGAAGAAAGGGAACCCTCAAAGAAGGCTAAGCAGGATAAAACAAACTTCTTATTCTAAGTCAAGGTAACAATATTCTTCAAAGTTCTTGTACATACCATGTTTACATAGTTTCTGTACATATCTTGCATATCTATTTCTTAGAAGATAAGTTCTTCAAGTGAAACAATACCTATGGAAGAATAACAAGATAAGGATTATTATCATGATGACTACAAGTCAAGCAATACACATGAAAATATGAAGTACGTTGACAACCCTTGGTAACAATTTCTATGGAATCTATTATATAAGTAAGAACTGTCAGATAATCTGAAATCAGAATCAAACTTGAAGAGACCCGGAAGAAGTAAAAAAAGAAAGAAGTTAGCAATGAAGGGGAAATTAGAAAAAAACTTGTGACACTTTGCATAAGGCAATAAGGATGCAGATGAAATTGTGGACTCTCTTAGATGGAGGGAGATGATTACAGAATTCCAAAATAAGAGCATGCATTCATGCATGAAGCAAGGATTAGGAGGGAGCTAATCCCAAATGATATGATCCATTGAGGATTATGAAGTATATGTCCATGTTCCAATTGAAATTAGCAGCCATGATAAGTAGCATGTGTTCAGTTTGACTCTAGAAGAAGTCTTGCTCAAAAGGAAGCCTTAGGTATCCTTGGTTTTCCATCTACATCCATGATCCTATGATGAAAGGAAGAAGTTGGAATCTTCAGGGCATGGAATCTATAGAAGACTCCATGGATCCAAAAGCTAAAGAGGAACATGAGGAAGAACATGAAGATTCCAAGAAAGAAAGAAAATCCAGAACAACCAGTTCATATACCAAGAATCATAAGACTACTAACTTGGTTTGAACCCACTAGAAGCAATCGAGTAGAAGAAATGGAAGTTATGATAAAGAAAAATGTATATAAAATATGAAAAAGGCTTATGAATGCAAGCATTACAAGATTTAGAGGTTCTTCCAGAAGGAGGGAGAAGATTATGACAACAACTTGTTCCAGATATACCTCTTGTAGTATCCATGGATTGGAATTTACATGTAAAAGAATGTTCTTCCCAATAAACCAAGTGAGAAAGAAGCTTATAAAAGAAAGAGACACATGTATGCAGATATAAGAAGACCTTGTATGGATTCAAACAACTTGATGCGGAGTATCTCATATACAGCAGAAGCGTGGTGAAAACTTTCTATGACAGAGATAGTGTATCAGAATAGTTGCTCAGAAGTCTGGGATGATGGATTGTTAATCCATGGAAAACTCTCATGATGACAAAATAATTGATACTTGGATATGTTTCAATTTGGGCCTTGCCACGACGTCATGATCTAGCAGGAAATAGAAGTGTTGAAATCGACCATGATACATTGTAATGATCAGAGCTATATGAAGCCTTCATAGAAAACCAGTGTTCCATGACAGACTGAAGTACATTGAAATCAAGCATTGTATTCTCCATGATGAAGTCCAGAAAAGAGAAGTGGTTTTCCAATATATCTCCACAGATGAGAAGGTAGTAAACATTTTGACAAAGCCTTTGTCCAAAATAAAGTTTGCATACTTAAGGGACAAGATGAGGCTCGTGGAGATGACTCCCTTAGCTGAAAGGGAAGATATGGCTCCACAGGTTGGGAGGGAGCACTGATATATGTTATTGATTAATGGACAATTCCTTTCTAGTTCGAAAAGTGGTTTGAGATTTCTGATGGATAGGAATTTTCCAATTTGGAAAATGGTTTAGATCAGACAATCATTTTCGTAATGAAAATGGTCTGATACATTGTTGATGTACCATAGACATCGATTCCCCTTGTGGCTAGTGTGGGGGAATGGTCTAGGATAGTCATTCTTCTTGGTAGTCACTCTGAGTAGTGGTCAAGTAGAATGGCCCACCTCATCGGGAAGTTATTCTTTCGAAGTTCACAACTATGAGCAGTTTCGAAGAATGGTCCATTTTGGAGGTTGGTGCAAGATAGTCATTTCCATTAGGAAACGGTCTGGACATTCATTCCCTAGGGAAGACTCATTCTATCCAACTTGCACTATGATTAGTGCTAGAGGAATGGCCTAGTTAGGTAAATGGTCCAGGTTCAGCAATCGAGGATAGGCATTCCCTAGGGAAAACACATTCTCTCCAGGTTGCACTATGATTAGTGCCGGAGGAATGGGCCAATTAGGTGAATGGTCCAAGCTCATAAATCAGGGATAGTTATTCTTCTGTTCTTGAGAAGAATAGTCCAGATAGCCCATGGCCTATGTTTTACTTTCTGAGGACAAATGCTCTTCCAGATCTCACAGATGTGAGTGGAAGAATGGCCCAGATGACTCAGTTTATATCATGATATTGTTTTATGCAGGTTGATATCAGATGATATGATTTCCGTGGAGACTATATGTCTCTGGATAGTAGATGCATGCTACTGTGGTGGATGTGTTCCACTGGTTGTGACTATGCATCACTAATTAAGTAGTTGTGTGCTACTTGGTGTGGTTGTGTACCACTGGATAGTAGTTGTGTACTACTATGGATAGACACAATTGTGTTTTATTGAATGGCATTGTTCTGATTGTCGTGAAAGACTATCAATAGTGTTGGAAATGATTACCAACTAGATGGATAGTCAGTGTGCTGGTGGAAAAATATTATCCAGGCGGAAAATAGTCCAGGACAATTATTCTTCTAGGACGTATGTCCAGATTAGAAGAATATTCCTTGTAGCCCATGGTGTGGCCTCCAGCATCTATTGGAACAATTATTCTTCTATGACATATGTCCAGATTAGAAGAATAGTTCTTGTATCACTCTATGGAGTGAGTGACTTATTCAGAATCATGCCTGATTACTCAGATGAAGTATGGCTTCAAGCTTAAGTTAAACATTACATTTTACAAACAAATTTAAAATATAAAGAAAATTAATGTCAAATTAATAGCAAACTCATTGCTATAGTCCTGCTTTGGCAGGGACTAATAAGAAAGTCCAATTTAACTTGACCTGTCATCTCTCATAGTCCTCTAAATTCAACACTTTTACATTGTAAAGCAATTTTTTATGATGGACTTTGATATCAAGTTTTTATGATGGACTTTGAAAAGAAGATCCACGTGTTAATCACAAGCAACTTTATTACAAGATGCCATCAAACTTGACGCTGATGCTTTTCTGGACTGTTGCCTTAAAATTCCCCTGAATCTGTACACACCTTGTCTAAATAGTTATGTGAAAAGCCAAATGCATGAGTAATTCTATTCATAATATTTCGGCTCAAGAATGACAATATCATGATTGCATAATTGACATTGGTTATTACAATATTCATTAAATGCGAACACACTTAGTAAAATTTAAGTATACTGCACACTCTTATAATCTAAATATTCTTGTTAAGATGTTTTTGGTGTTTTGTTGGCTGCTCTAATTCGATCCATATCTGCGAACTTATCTTCCTACTTTTGACATGTTGGAGCTGTTATCACTCCACTCCATTCCTTTGCGTTCAGTCGAATCCGCCTGGCCTACCAATAAATCCTCATTTTGGATGCTAATCTCCTCTGCAATTGAAATAGAATCTTTATCCTCATGTTTGATAACTTCTTTGAGTTCTGCCACTACCTCACTCACAGTCAGCCTAGAAGATGGTAGAGCCTGAACACATCTCATGGCTATTTTGGCAACATTAATCACAGATTTCATGTCGTAGCCTCCACACAACCTCTTGTTTATGATTTATGTTATTTGACCAACATTTTCATCCATCTCTAGTAGATATGGTGTCACCTGTAAATATGCCAATACTTAGGCTCTGGTTGAATATGCACTACAAATTACTCTATAGTAAATATTTAAGATTACTTACCCATCAAACGATGTTGAGTTCCTCTTCAGGTTAATTTATATCTATAGGTGGTCTACCGCAGATGATCTCTAACAAAACCACTCCAAAACTATAAACATCACTCTTCTCCGTCAACATTTGAGTGTTGTAATACCTGTGAAAGTTTGTTAAGAACAAAAATTAGAAATTAACTAATCCAACGAGGTGGAAAAATTGCCTATACTCTCAATAAAGAATATTGAGAGAATAGTAAGTTATATATACTCTGGATCAAGGTATCTGAACGTTGCTTTCACTGCAGTGGTAACATGAGTAGCCTCCCCATCAATTGTCATCCTTGAAAGACCGAAATCAACTAATTTTCCATTCAAATTGCTGTCTAAAAGGATATTATCGGTCTTGATGTCCCTGTGAATTATCTTCGGGATGCAACCCACGTGCAGGTATTTGAGGCCTTCAATAGAAATCCAATTCGATCACATTAGATATACGGTTACCTGTTGATTTACTCCTATTTTAGGGTGATCAATACTGAAATAGATGATGCATATCTATTGTACATTAGATAAGAGAAATAGTTACACTGAGCTGCATCTAAAGCAATTTTGAGCCTTTTTCCAATCTAGATGGAAATTTTCTGGGCGGGGACCTGGAAAAGAAAACAAGAACCAAATGCTTATCTGTTATCTTGGTTATTCTATATACTGAAACAAACATGTTTTCCAGAAATATAATTTACCATAAAGGTGGTCTCTTAGGGACCCTCCTGACATGTGCTCGTAGATCAACATAACTTCTTTGGTTTCGTTACAGTAGCCCAATAAAGATACTAAGTTCTTATGATTGATTTTAGAAAGAAGATCAACCTAGTCATGAAATGATACATATAATAGTTAGGGTGCAGTCAAAATTGACATTCTTAGATTGGATACAAATTGAACTCGTTAATGACCTCATTCAAGAACTCGTGAATTCCTTGTCGAGAGATTAATGAAAGCACTTTCACTGCTATAACTTTTCCTTCTGGAAATTCACCAAAGAACACCGATCCAAATCCCCCTCGTCCGATCTCCCGACTAAAGTTTTGTGTGGCAGCTATCATCTCATCTAGAGTGAAGGTACGGGACTTTGTTGGATTTGGCATCATAAGATAAAATATGCAAAGCAAACAACACGGTGACGCTACGCTCACTTCTCTCTTATTAAATGAAGATGGATTACATCCTTATATAGGAAAAGACTCTACCGAGTCGGTTACATGCAAACCAAAGACAACTAGACTCTTAACTAAGAATTGACTCTTAACACGCCTACAACTGACTCTCACAAATGAAGCTTATAACTGGTGCTTACTCCATTATTTCCAAGTTGTTTGCTTCGCATATTTTATCTTGGTATCAGAGCCACGGGAATGAAGTGAAAGAATTCTAGAGATTCGTAGGTCCCTCCTCTGGTAAGGTGACGTTGTTGTGCATTTAGGTGCGAACTTCCTTCATGATTCCCGCAGGCGGAGTACTCGAGAGGTGCGGACATCCCGCAGCTGGAATACAAGTGAGGTGCAGACTTCTCGCAGGTTACTGAAGCGTGGGGGAAACCCTAAATCGTGAGTTTTCACGAGTGTAAGTTTTTCATTTTTACTGCGTGGGTGAGTATTTTTGCATGCATAGACTTTGAAGCGTGAGTTTGCATGCCGTGAGCAAATCGTGAGTTTGCATGCATAGGTTCTTGAGGGTGAGCTTGAGGGTGCATGAGGTTATATCATGAGTTTTGGAGAACTGTATAAGAGTTTATACGATCACTTTATAAGAGTTTTTTATATAATAGTTTGGTGTTATATGGAAAATCGTGGAGTTTTTATATAAAAGTCTTTATATATGAGTCTTTATATGAGTTTTAATTTTTAAGAGGTAAACATGGAGTTATAAAATTTATTAAAGGAACTTTATGATAGTTTCATAAGAAAAAGGTGGAGTTATGACTTAAGGATCACAAATTCTTTTTAAATAAATTTATATTTTATCTTGGTAAAAGTGGAGTTATATATTTTATCTTGGTAAAAGTGGAGTTATAAGTTTTTTCTTTAAAAATGTGGAGTTATATGTTGGTTATTTTTTATATATAAAGAGGGAGTTATAATTTTTTTTAAAAAGTGGATATTTTGGATATTAAGATGCATGCATGATTTAAGCTGGGAACAGAGATAGATTTGGATCAGTGGATCCGAAGGCAGAGCAACAGACTGCTCAGCATAGGAGAAAACTCGACAGAAAGTTGCATATCCTTGGTGATTCACTTGCAGAAAATATATTGCAGCAATGGCGAATCCGCTCGCAGATACCTACCTCAACAAAGCCAACAACTTAGATGGCTCGAACTTCATTAACTGGAAATTCAAGATGCAAAAGCTCATGGAGGGCTATGGTGTCTGGAACATTGCGAAGGGAACTGAACTGAAACCTGATGCGGCTGCAGGTGCGACAACAGCACAGATCAAAGACTGAGAGAAGTGCGAAAACAAGGCAAAGGTATTGTTGCGCATGTCAGTTAAAAATAACATAATTCCACATATTAGAGACGCTACAAATTCTGCTGCAACATGGACATCTCTTAAAGCATTGTATGAAACTAGCAACGCAAATCACATTTTTGGGTCGCATTAAAGAGGTGAAAGACAAGCTAGTAAATATAGGGGAAATTGTTTCCAACATTGATCTAGTGACTATTACCTTAAATGGTATGCTAGAAGATTATCATATGTTCATAACAGGTCTTGCAGCAAGGGAGAAACCTCCTACATTTGAAGAAATGACAGGTATTTTGCTGCAAGAGGAAGAGAGGCGCGGGAATCTGAAGCCTCGGAGTAAAGATTTGGCACTGTGGTCAAATAATAGATCTGTGAGAGGGAGATCAGGAGTAAGAGGCAGAGGAGGCAGTTCATGGCAGAGAGGCGGTTCATGGAAGAGAGGAAATTCATCGCAGAGAAGACAATCTCCAAATCAAGGTATACAATCTGACAGGAATGAGTCTAAGAGTTGTTTTTATTATGGTCGACCTGGACATATGGTCAAAGACTATCATAAGAAGAAAAGTGATGAGGCTAAGAATAAACCTAGAACACATTCAGGTCATTATGCAGAAAAGTCTTCAAATCAAGATCACAGATTATTTATTGCTAGCGATGATATTGATGAACCCCCGAATTTTGACTCACGGGATCTTAAGTTGTTTGTGTCTAACGTTGCTTTATCTGCTGAAATGGATGATTCTGATGCTTGGTTTGTGGATTCCGGAGCATCAATACATATGACTTGTAATAAAAATTGGTATGTTAATTTTAAAGAAACACAGAATGGTGCCAGCATATATCTTGGAGATGATCGTGCTCATCAGATCAAGGGATATGGAGACATTCTTTTGACATTGACGAATGGTACTGTTTGTCACATTCACAATGTGGTGTATGTGCCAGGAATAAAGAAAAATTTGATCTCTGTGTTCACCATTACAGATCAGAACTTAAAGGTTGAATTCTTCAAGAATTATTGCATAGTGAAGGATCTGCTGGACCACTTCCAAACTGTTGCAACGGGAGTTAGAGCAAGAGGTCTATAAAAACTTGATGTTACCAGCAAAGCACATCATGCACTGACTTCTACCACTATGCCAATAGAGATTCTTTAGCATCAAAGGTATGGACACATCAATCATCCTGATTTATTGTTATTACAGA
>SNQJ01S0033698.1:20717-37570 GCA_010110895.2 Picea sitchensis
TGAAGCCCTACACAACATCCAAGTGGATATTGGTGGCTTTCCACCTATTCCGACTAGATTATATTGGAAAATTTCATGTTAGTACATATTTCTGTACTTCCAGGGCCATTTTGGAGCCCTAAACAATGTTTTTTTGGCTTGCCATAGTCAAACTATAGACAAAGTTTGAGCTTGATGGAACAATGTGTATTTCTCGAAAAGACCTTACCAACGGTCTATCACACGCGTGAAATAGAGGTTGTATGAAAACGTTACGAACCCCAAAAGTTGAGGTACCAACTTACCCATCGAGGCCCACATAAATTTTGGCATTTCATCTCTTAGGGTTAGGTTTTTGGACGTCTAGTGTTTTGGAATTCATGAATAATGTTAGAAAGGTCTCTGGAGCCTCATTATAATCATTCTGCTTAGAGGAATTCGCGTAGCAGCCACATCTCTTCTCAGAGATAGCTACCACCATTCAAGCAAGTTGTTTTCAGTTATGCAGTTTTACAGTTTCAACCTATTTTCTTTATTCAATAGAAGTTATTGTTCACTCGATATCTGCTGTTGTTCTTTGTATCTCTTTGTTATTGTATTCAATTTGTTATTCATTTCRTTTCACTCATAAATATGGATCAACATATGTACTATTTMTTGGGATTGGAGGTGTGACAAAGATTAGATGAGATCTTCCTCAATCATGGGATACTGATGAAGTTCGATATGATGGACTGCAAGTCCATGGATAAAAATATAAATACAAATCTGAAGAAGTTGAGTGATTTTTCTTAAAATTTAGATTTTGTTGATCCCACAATGTACAAGCAGTGGATTGGATCCTTGATGTACATGGTTAATACCAGGCCAAATATTTTTTTTTCAGAGAGCACCCTGAGCCAGTATTTGGTTGAAGCCAAGGCATTTCCATTGGGTTGCAAGGAAGCATGTGTTGAGGTACCAGCATGGTACAATTGGATATGGTTTGTCTCAGGTGGTGAAGTGAGGCTACATGGATATACATATTCTGATTGGGTGGGGAGTGTAGTAGACAGATTGAGCACCTCGGGGTGCTACTTCAGCTTGGGATCAATTATGATTTTCAGGATAACTAGGAAGCAATTTTTTGTAGCACTCAGTATAAAAAATATAGAGTATACGTAGTCCGTGTCACAATTCGTGAAGCAGTGTGGATTCAAAAAATTATTACATGACTATTTGATCAGGAGCTTGAAATCAAATATCACTTCATCCAAGACATGATGCAGAAGGGAGCAATGAAGCTCCAATACATATCCACAGATGAGGAGATTGTGGATCATCCGAGACATGATGTAGAAGGGAGCAATGAAGCTCTAGTACATATCCACAGATGAGCAGATAACATACATTCTCACCAAGCCTTTGTCCAGAGAAAAGTATTTTTACTTAAGGGACAAGCTTGGCATGATGTAGAATATCTCCCTCGTTGAGAGGGAGTGTTGATGTTTTGCAACATCAAGAAGACATTCTCCCGAGATTGGTCATGGTGATTTTACGAGTGGATAATTTCTCTAGGATAGTCTTCAAATGATAGAATACTTAAGGTGTCGATGGTTATCCAGGAGGAAACATCGGGAAGACATTCTCTCACAGGGGTGTACCTGTGGTGAATGACCCAGGGGTAGTCTTCAAAGGATAGAAGAATCAAGGTGCTATTATTCCTCCAATGTGTGGTTGCATCGAGAGTCAATCTCTTAGGATTGGTATTTTAACCAGTGGAGAATGAACAATTCACTTACACTGATTTACCTGTAAGTGACACTCACTCACAAGGGTGTACTTGTGGCGGTGAGTGGCCCAGGTAAGCATCGAGAAAGCCTTCTCCCATTTTGGCCTAGGGAGAAGGATACATTTTCTTCCATGGTAAATGGGCCTAGATGTAGTCCTTAATTACATGAGTTTACCTATGGAATCAATGTGCTTGAGGTGCTTCCACGTGTCAGATAGCATCAGACACCTTTCTCCCAGGATTGGTAGTTAACCAGTGGAGAATGGTAGATTCACTCACAAGGGTTTACGTGTGCTAACATTCACTCACAAGGGTGCACTTGTGGAGGTGAATGGTCCAGGTGTGGTCTTCAATGAGACTCGAGGTGCTAGACACAGTTGTGTGGAGATGGATCATCATTGTGGCTCATGAATAAAATTTTATAAGAAAAATGAAATCCAAGTATGGAGAATGTCTCCATTGTTGAGAGGGAGTGTTGAAGTTTTTCAAGTTTGGGTAGTTATTCTCCATAAGAAAATACAAAGAAACCATTATAGAAGACCCTGGAATGCACTAGAAAGAAATAAATTACAAGAAGACCAATTAGGCCCATTGGAACATTTGTAAAGGCTACAAAAGAAATAAAATAAAGTTAAAGGACAAAAATGACAAGTCAACCCTGCCAGTAAAATAAGGTGACTTGATTAGTATAAATAAAGGCAAGTTCATTTCATTATTATACATCTCATCAGCTCTCCTCTTCTAGTGCACATTTCCTAGTTGCTTCGTGCTAGTTGTCAGTTGCATTTGCAGTTGTCAGTTACCAGTTGCACTATCTTTGTCCAGTGATGCACCATGATTGAGGGTTCTTCCTCACACTAGGGCTCAAATTTCTATGTTCTTGGATTCTTCATTTTTCTGGTGATGTATTTGTGAACTTGGATTAAATTTCTTCTAGAGAAAACATTTCTGGTTTTTCTCCCAAGTTCTGGTTTTCCTAGGATAAATCTTGTTTCTATTGTGCATGGCTATCTCTGTGTAATTCTGTTATTTCCACTGTAGTTTTATTTTAGTTGAAATTTTCAATGTGTTATTATTATATGATAAAAATGGCATTGAAATCTGTTTGAAATCATAAGGTAATAATTATCAGATTTGGAAATTAGAAAAATCAACACTTTTAACCTTAAGTTTCTGAGATCGCTCCAACTTTCCCTTTGAAGGGTTTTGGTTTCCTCCATCATCAGAATTATTGGCCAAAGAATTTTTTTTCACTGGTGCCGCTGACTGAAAAATTTGCTTGTGTGCGCCACTTTTCTATGAAACATTGGGAGAATCCATACTTATTTCATTAACCACCCTTCCCCTCTGTTTGCATTGATATGCAATACTAATTACATTCTTGATATCTTCTGATTTATTTTCAACAGTTATTGCTAGTGGGTCTTGACTATTTCCCTCCTCTTCTCTAAATAAAAATGTATTATAAAGTGAAATGCTAAAACCAACAAATGTCATATGGTCCATGAAAAAGGGGTTGGGGTCAAACCCCCTATTTTCTTATGCAAACTTTAAACTATGTTGGCTCAACTGCACTGCAAATTCTTCAATTTTTGAAATACTTCTAAATTGAATTTCCCCAACTTTCTACGGTAAAAGAATGAATTGTTTAATTATCATGAAATAAATGTACCCAAAATATTTATTGTCTCACAACTTCTATAACAAACATTTTATTAGGAACATAATATGGGAGATAAAGAGGTCTTTCATGAGAAAAATAGATTCTAACAACACTATAGTGTTCTATGCTTTCAATGCTCCCCTTTTTATCCAGGAAAGTTGATGCTTCTAAGGATAGTCTGGATGTTTTTGACCCAAAGATAAGTTTCTTAAAAGAAGATACAAATGCTTTATAAACTTCGTAAAAATAATATGTAGCCTTTTGTTCCATAAGGCTTGGTACCACATTGGTACTGAGTCGATTTTATAGTCAACTTGTCTTCCCACACTCAAACCCTTAAAAAAATGATATTAGTTGATAACAAATATTAAATATGAAGACATATAAAATCTCTTGTTTACCTTAAAATTTGATAACTGCGAAGAAATTTCTCCACAAATGATATTTGCCCAGTCGAATATTGCTTGTTCATGAACTGTAAAATGTAAAATATAAAGACCCGACCGAGCAATAGTTATTGCAGATTCTTGACATGTCACTTTGGCAAAAATCCATGCTATCTCACGATAAGGGTTTTTACTAAACTGACCTAAATATTATATAGGTCTTTAGGCATCATTGCAGGATCTTCAAGATATTCATGTAAGAGTTCCAACCCACTGTTTCTTTCCTTTAGGAAGCTTAGGGATTCATCTCCTTTGAACGTAACTATTTACTCTAGAAGTTTTCACATTCTTTTGAAAAATGACGGTGATAAAGAAACAAGAGATTCTCCTCAGAGTTGGATTATCCTCCGATTTTGATCAAATTTATCAACACACCATGGAACTATTTCTCTAGAATCGAAAATTTCTGGTATGCAAATTGCTAAGGAAATGCCTGATGTCTAGACTTTGTTTTCATTCCTTTCTGGAAATGGCAGCGATGAATAATACCAGTATGACCTTGACCATTGGAATCTTTGGTACTCTCGCCCAAACAAGTTTAGCCACATAATTGTTCTCTTCTTCTTTTTGTTATTTTTGATGAAGTTGGTGAACTCTTGTACAATCACTTTGAGATGTTACTTTCAAAGTAAACTCTTTTTCGATAATATAACTGGAAGCTCTATTTTCAAAGGAAGGATTAATACGAATTAAACTCGAGTTAATGAAGAATTTCCTTGAAAAGTCTGCCATTAATAACGACCTTTCAATATTTTAATTAGATGTTATCCTCTGTAAATTTAGCATTAAGTGTGTCTTGGGGAAAGTGATAAGGAAATACATATATTACATCAGAGGACCAAATGTGGATGTCAAGAGATATTAGAATCAATACTAATCCGTGGGTCCACCAAACCACAGTGAAAAATCAAGCAATGGTTAAGTATGGGGCCGTATCGGTTGGATGTAAGGAGAAGAGAATTTCGAAAATTTAAGACCTGTGAACCCGTATTGAAATCGAAAATCGACTAAGTATCGTGTTATAAGAGAGTAAAGAACATTTCTTGAAAATGACTAAGTTTCATAAGTCAGGCTGTCAGACTTGTAGTGATGATAATCAAATGAATTGGGGAAGTGGTTCATACCCATGGTGAAAAACTTAAAAATATTCTAAGTATAGTACAATATGAAGATCGCAAAACATGATGTGTATTTTGGTGGCGACAGAGTTTTGAATTTTAATAAGACAATGCAACAAACCCACGAGAAACACAAAATGAACTAAGTGTTGGTACAAATTGCATGTGGCGGAATACAACAATGCACTTTGAGGAAGGTGGAAGTTATAACAAGACTGATGAACCCGCCATAAGATGGAAACATTTCTAAGTATAGAACCATGATATACAAGAGAGAGATTTGTGACTTAGCACATTTCAGGGTCAACAACAGTTTCTTCAAAAAAATCCGAAAGCAAAAAATGTTATAAAAGCATATACACAACAACAAAGGACAACCCATAGTAACATAATACTTGCTTCTTGGTAGGTAGTGTATTGTTTGCATATGCTTTTGCTATCCTTTTCTTTTCCTGACTTGGTAATTGGTCACAATTGTTTATTTTATGTCCTCTGCAAAATTAACACTGCCTTCTAACTATCTTTCTCTCTTTCTTCCAGGCCTTTCTTCTATTTACTGGTCCACCGAAGCCCCAATCCCAATCCATTTGAACAAACACATTTAATTTTTACAAACATTATTTAAAATACAATTGTATATTTTTTGAACATGCTGAAGAACTCTTTAGCATAGATAACTAGTCATTTTCGAGGCTTCGAGTTTAAAACTAAATTTTCAAGTCTAATTTCACTCTTTATGATTTTTCAATGAAACATCATGTTAAGTTGCACTCATATGTGCTACTTTACTTGTATTCTAGGAAATTCCCTTTTGAATTTTATAATTTTTTCACAAGTATTATGTAAAATACAACTACATATTTTTTTGTGCTTGCCAAATAATTGCTTTCGCATAGATGGCGACTGGTCATCAACCCTTTTAGTTTTTAGTTGAATAGTCAATTCTGTGTTCACCATGTATCATTTTTCAAATGAAATATCATGTTGAGTTCTCTGCATATGTGGATATTTACTTTCATTATGCAAAATGCTATTTTTACCTTTATGCTATCATTTGTAAATTTTATAGCGTATTGTGAATACTTAATAGAATATAGCCTTTCCTTTCTCATACCTTGATTTATTTGTGAATGTTTAGTTAAGAAACCAACTACATTGTCGGGTTTCATTTCATTTGTCTATGGTGACAATTTATGCCGCCCCATTTAAATCTCATAAAAATGGAAAAAGAAACTGCTCTGCCCCATTGAGCATTGTCTATTGAATCAACACTTTCCTGCACATTGTTGTTTTCCATTTGTGTTATTTACAAAACTAGTTTTCCTATTAAGATGGAACATCGACAATTCCTCTACTTTTGCATTATATTTGATCCATTCATTTTTTTGTACAATGTCTTTTCTCACCTTTGGTTGAAAAACCACTTTTTTTATTAAGCTGAAAGTTTGACAATATTGCTGCTTTTGGAATTTGTTTCATGTCTTTTGTCATATGCACATTTCCTTTTCTGAACTTGAATAATAATAATAAAAAAACTGAGTCATACCAGTAACAATTTTTTGATGTCTCACTCACAATTTAGATAGTTTGCACAAACAACATATAATTTAGAGGGAAGTCGATCGCATTTGCTTTCCACATATCCTAAGTTGTGCATAGTTTGCATTGTCTCGCATACATATTGGCTTTCGTGCACCTCACATTGTTTCTAGCACATCCTGGGCTCGATGCACTCTGCATTGCCTCTCTGCATCTTCATCTCCACAATATCTTTACAATGTTTTATGTTAGATGTTTTTACATAGTTATATGCTAAATGCCATGTCTTGTGCAAAAAACTAGATGCCCTTTACTTCTCGCACACCCGCACATCATATCCTCCACACACTTTACATAGCTTTGAGAGATTGGTGGCATCAACACACTTTACATTTCTTCTGACACATCTTGGCCTTCGCATACTGCTTTTTACTAAGTTTCATGCTGCGTGTTTTTGTTTTTGTTTTTATTTTTATTTTTTTCTATAGTTGAATACTAAATCTAATATTCTGTGCAGAGAAATTTACGTACTTTTTTTCTCACACATGCTAGCCTCTGCACACTTTACATTTATTTTATCAAATGTTGGTATCGACACATTTTACATTGCTTCCGACACATCCTAATGTCCACATATTTCTTTTTACTAAGTGTTATGCTGCATGTTTCTATTTTTTTTTTACACAGTCCAATGCCAAATCTAACATTATGTGCGGATAACTTTGGATCCTTTGCTTCTTGCACATGCTAGACTCCATACACTTTTCACTTACTTTTATGTGTGAAGCACCCACAATTCCATTGCTCTCCTTTATATCTATACACATTTACTTCCGCACAATAGAAAGAGTCAAACCAAAGATATGGTTATGCTATTATTTATTTTCGATCCTCTTGTTTCCCTCGCATAGCTATAGAATCTTGCAATGAAGATACCATAATATTTATATTATTCTTCAAATGCATACTCAATGACTAAACGAGAAATCAATTACAAATACAAAATATCAAGTCAATTAACTATTTCCCAGATTAATTTCAACAACCTATATTTCAAACTTGTTCCAACTTTTGTAATTTCTACTCCTTATCTTAACTTCCAAACACTTTACATTGGTTCTTGCATATGGTAACCTCGCCATTGAACACTTCACTTATTTATATTTCTTCCTGCATATGCTAACCCCCCCATTCAACCTTTCACTTACTTAGTTAGTAAGTTTTGATCCACATTGAACATTTACTATTTAATTACTAAGTTTTACTTGCCATTTAAAATTTAGTAAACTTTAGTTACATTCAACAATTTGCCATCTTGTGTATTTTTTCAAACTTTTATCCTAAATGATTTTAGTCCAAACACATTACACCATTTTCCATATATGCTAACCTTCCCGTTGAACATTACACTTTTCATTGAATTTCATGTGCAAAGCTTTAACAATTTCATGGCTCTCCTAGATGCACACATTTACTTGCCCACAATAGATAGTCAAATTGAAGATTTAGTTATTTTATCATTTCACTTATTTTCTTTCTGCATATGCTAGCATGGGTGTTTTGTTTTGTTGATATCATTGTCGTGTCAAATTCAAATTACAAAGTATATTTATTTATCACAGTTTGTTATGTGTGCTGAGAATGTGACAACTTTGTCAATCAATTTCATTAGATGTGGCGATTCATAAATATGATGCTTCCCTTCAGTCATAGATCCCTCTTGTGTTAAAAAGATAACAATTATTTTCAACAAACTCTTATGCTAAATGTTTTTACCTCAACAATACTAAATGTTTTCTCTTGTTTTTTCTTTGTTCTTATCATTTTCCTCTTGCATAAACATTAATGTTATTCTACTTGTGTGGAAACTATATGTGTGTGGAATACATGTCTGTGTTGAAGATGTATAATTAACATTTATTAAATTAATAAATAATTATTAATATTTTAATTATTTGTATAGGACTATATTAAAAAATTTTAAAAATTGTTTTTACACCAACTAACATACATAATTATCAAATACTATGTTATAAAATTTAGTCATAATTTCTATAATTTATGCTCATTTCAATCACTTACAAAAATAACTACATCGTTTTTTTATGTATTTAATTTAGGAAGTGTTAGATGTGCGGAGGTGCAGAAGCTATATGTGTGCGGACTATATGTCTATGTTGAAGATGTATTTTATTTACTAAGTATTCAATGTATGGGAATATACATGTGCGGAGCTGTGGAAGGTATATATGTGCAGAGTATATGTCTGTGCTGAAGATGTATAATTAACTTTTATTGCATTAATAAGTAACATTTAGTTTTAATATACGTATACACATAAAAAACATTCTGTTAAGCATATGCATATGCATAACAATATTCTATTATTGATAACAATGATAACTGTTAGACAAAGTGTTCGTTGTGTGGGATATACTTGTGTAGAGGTGCATAAACTATATGTGTGCGAACTATATGTCTGTGCGGAAGATGTATTTTATTTACTAAGTGTTTGTTGTGTAGGGATATACCTGTGCGAAGGTGAGAAAGATATATCTGTGCGGACTATATGTCTATGCTAAAGATGTATAATTAAATTTTATTAAATTAATAATTAACTTTTATTTTTAATATACGCACATACGTAAAAAAACATTTTGTTAGGCATATATATATGCATAACAATATTCTATTATTGATAACATTGATAACAATTAGACTAAGTGTTAATTGTGTGAGCATATACATGTGTGGAGGTGCAAAATATATTTTTTGATTGGACTATATGTCCGTGATGAAGATGTATAATTAACTTCTATTAAATTAATAATTGAGTTTTATTTTTAATTTCTATCATTTATGCCCATTTCAATCACTTACAAAAATAACTACATCATTTTTTATGTATTTTATTTACTAAGTGTTGGCTGTGCAAGGATATATCTGTGTGGAGGTGTAGAAGCTATATGTGTGTAGACTATATGTCTATGCTGAAGATGTGTTTTATTTACTAAGTCTTCGTTGTGTGGGGATATACTTGTGCGGAGCTGCGGAAGGCATATCTGTGCGAACTATATGTGTGTGTTGAAGATGTATAAGTCCTTGCTACAACCCTAAGACTATAGCAATCAATTTTGCATTGACCGCGATTTTCTTTTTGCATTGACCAAAAATTTCATGTGTTTTTTTTTCCCATAATTTAATTTTGTTGCAAGCGATCAATTTTTTTTCTTGGTTTCTGATTGGTCATTCAAAACAACATCTTATTGTCGGGCCAATGGTGAAAATTTAAAAGGTAATTTAATTCTGCATGTTTAGCGGATGGTTGGAATAGGTGCATGTACAGGTGCATAAAAAGTGAATGTACAAGAATTTAATAATCAATTTAATTATGCAGCTATAGCGAATGGTTGTAATAGGTGCATGTATAGGTGCAGAACAAGTGCATGTACGAGTCCTAAAGTTATGATGTACAACTACGAAACAAGTGTATTTTATTTACTAAGTGTTCGATATCCCGAAGATGAATAATTAAGTTTTATTAAATTAATAAATAATTATTAATCTTTTAATTTTTTTTATAAGACTATATAAAAAAAATAAAAAATCGGTTTTACACCAACAAACATCATTATCAAATACTATGTTATAAAATTTATCCTGTGTAGGCATATACATGTGCGAAGGTGCATAAGCTATATGTGTGCATACTATATGTCTGTGCTGAAGATGTATTTTATTTACTAAGTGTTCACTGTGTTGGGATATACCTTTGTGGAGGTGCAGAAGATATATATGTGCAAACTATATGTCTGTGCTGAAAATGTATAATTAAATTTTATTAAATTTTATTAAATTTTATTAAATTAATAATTATTTTTAATATACGTATACATGTAAAAATCATTTTGTTAAACACACACACACACACACACACACACACACACACACACACACACACACACACACACACACATATATATATATATATATATTATTGATAACATTGATAACTTTTAGACTAAGTGTTAGTTGTGCGGGGATATACCTGTATGAAGGCGCAGAGGCTATATGTGTGAAAACACTTCGTATTGGTTCCATCCATCCTAACCTCCGAAAATTTTACACCGCTTCCTGCATATGCTAACCTCCCATTCAAAACTTCACTGATTTACATTGTTTACAACATATGCTAACCTCCCCATTGAACACTTCACTTATTTACTAATTTTTACTTCACACTCAACACTTTACCTTTTTGGTTATTTTTACAAAGTTTCATGCTAAATGTTTTGACTACAAACACTTTATGGCGAGGACTATTCACCTGACTGCAAAGTATTTAAGAGTCTACAAACTGGATAGCCATGCATATGCCCCATGGATACCCATCCCTCCTGCATGCACATATTCCCATCACTTGTGTCTTAACCTCCCATTATCCCTATGAAATACGACACTATTCCGGTCGTCCATTTTCCGTCCATCCCTCAACGTGACAATATTTCTGTTAACACCATATTTTCACACCATTTGCATGATATGGATGAATCCCTGAGTTGGTAATGATGATTTAAATATGATGGGATGCTTGGTTTTAATTTCAAATTCAAAATTCAAATGCTTGACCACCTCATGTTCCCCCCAATCTTATTTAAAAAATTCCATGTTCAATTCATTTAGATGTAGGGCGACGACAGAAGATAAAACAAGAGCCTACATAGCAGGAGGAGGATGTAAAATGTGGGTTGTTCACGCAATCGTTTTAGCGGGTGATGAACAACAATTTGGGATGAATAAACAAGCACTCTGGTTCCAAGGTCACGAAGAGAAGAATTGTCAAGGGTTCTGTTGACTGTTGACACTAAAAGACTAGAGAGTCTCAAGCCTCAAAATTTTCAACCTCCCGTGGGGCTAGGCGAAAAGAAGAAAGAATATAACCCTCGTTTTAAAGCCCCAGACAAGAATGTTCATTTAACTTTAAGTTAAATTTCTCCTAACCTACAGTCCAAGCATAGTTTCCCTTGCTCTATATTTTATCTTTTTATCAATATTTATTTTTTATGTGATTTTATGATCTTCATGCTATTTACTATTCTAATTACTTCTATGTCGGTTTGTACATTTGATGTAATGAAAATTAAATCTAATAAGTAAATACCATGAAAAAAATAAAACAAATGTTTAATTGCATTTATTTAGCAAAACCCCAAAAATTTGAAAAGATTAACCTAAGATTAAAAAAAGACTAAATTAATTAACACAAGTTAGTAATGACTAAATAAATATTTAACACAAGTTAGTAATCACTAAATAATCACTAAATAAATATTTTAACATTTTTATAATTAAAACAAAACTATTTACAAAAATAAAAAAAAGAAACAAAAGTTCCAGCCGTAACCTTTTAAAGAAAGGATCATATCAATGTATAAATTAGTTAGCCATAGTATACTAGGTTCTTTTGAAATTATGTAATTTTTTTTTTGTTTTCTGAAATTAAAGTATTAAATCATTAAAAAATGAGAAAAATTAAGGGCTTTAAAGAAAAATCGAGGAGATATCCAGAAAGATGAAGAACTGGTTTCCATTAAAAAGATTTCATACAAAATCATAGAACATCAAAATATTCAAGTCTCTGCGTAGACAAGGGCCAAGTATATGATCTTTGCCCTTTTAGACACAAGGTGCAATACAAATACTAAGCATGAAGAAGAAAAAGAGAGCTAAGCCAAGATGGAATGGAGCTATGGTGGCGAATCACGAGGAAATGACATGCATAATAAAACTGATTAGTGCCAAATCAAATTGAGCCATATTACAACAAATTACACAAGTAAATCTTTACCTCATGAATGCCAACAAACTAATCCTCGCTTATCCTCTTCGCTGCTTTGCAAGACCACTTGTTGTTGACGATTTCGCCAGTCTCTATTGAAGATGTAATGAAATAATGAAATTGAATAACCCTCCCAACACTCAGAACATACTCTCTTAAAATTCTGCCTAAGTTCTATCTCTGAGTTTTATTTATGAGACAATACTTCCTTCAGAAAAATCTGTATTCTCTGCTTTCCTCCATAAATAAAATCCCCCCTCTCCTCTATTGGGAACTGCTCCTTTTATTTATTCTAGTGGACAGTTCCTTCAGTTTTGTAACTGAATTCATAATATCCGAGACTTATTATTATTAACAAAATTAATCGTTGTTGTAGAGGTTGATGCGTGCTGAACAATT
This sequence comes from Picea sitchensis, assembly GCA_010110895.2. Classification (NCBI taxonomy): domain Eukaryota; kingdom Viridiplantae; phylum Streptophyta; class Pinopsida; order Pinales; family Pinaceae; genus Picea; species Picea sitchensis. Next base: position 33,472 of record SNQJ01S0033698.1, read on the forward strand.
TGAGTAGTTGAAGTTGTTTTGGCTAACTGATATCCCAGAGCGAACTGACTTAGTTTATCTTCATTTAATAAATTAAACCTTGGTTAATATAATTCTATTACTCCACTTTTCCACGTGTACATTTCTTCTATTGTTTTGATGCAATGATACACCATTTCCCTTTTGATTAACTATTCGATTTCCTTGATAATGTGCATCTCGACATATAAGGTGACTTTATATTTGACATAAATCCCATTATAACTGGCATGACAACTATAGTGTGTGACACCATCGAAATTACAAGAATAATTTCTTGTTCATATGTTGCAATATTAGTTCCAACAACAAATTCAAGCTCTGCTAGAAAGTCTGCAACTTAGGCTAGCCAATCCAAGATGCACCCACCACTTTAGCCATGAATGCATATGTGTCTACTGTTTTTTCAATCACTTTTTGGGTTGGCCTTCCACAACCATGGCCATATTTGGTATCAATTCGACCAATAACGAGGTCGGTATGTGGCCTATTCTCCATGCTCTTACATAGAATATATTGCATCGTTGCTTGGAGTTTCAAAGAGTGGAGTGGCACAACACAGTTGTCATGATCTCCTGTCAATAACATTATAGCAGGATACTGTAAATTTTGTCTGGGCATCTCCCATCGTGTCTTTACATTATGCAATGGTGAATATTTAATCACATAGAATATATTGCATCATTGCTCAGAGTTTCAAAGAGTGGAGTGGCACAACACAGTCGTCATGATCTCATGTCAATAACATTGTAGCAGGATATTGTAAATTCTGTCCAGGCATCTCCCATGGCATCCTTACATTATGCAATGGTGAATATTTAATCAACCAATGAAATTATTCTTCCTTATCTGAAGAGCCATAATCAATAGTCTACGCATGACCAATAGTCAATTTATGAAAACATAACATGTGGTCAGGATAGAAAGATATAGTAATATATATATATATTTTTTTTTTTGAGGATTTTATATGGAATGGATAAATTTAAATTCATAACCAAATGACATGCAAAGAGATGTATTTCTGAAAGTGAGTAATGGAATATTTATTCACTCTTTCTTCAAAGAAATGATATGTAGATGATAAAAAGGTAACATAAGGGTTTAAAAACATAGGGATGTAATTGCTCCACTTATGAGTAAAAAGAATGTATCTGAGAGATGAGAAACGGAAGACAAATACGATGGTTCATGAGCCTCAAACTTAACTAGGCACCATAACATATTTGTCGAATGCTTATAATAAACCTGTCTTTATCTAAGAGCAAGTAACCTGTCCAAACTCAAAACTGACCAATGACTATCATTGTTAACCATTAGCAAATGCTTATCTGAATTTCCAAAAGATTCTGACCGGCGAACGATTTGAAGACATCAAATTTTAAATGTGTAGTAGCAGCTCAAGAGAGCGCACAAGAATTTAAGCAAGAAATCGCGAAATGAGAGGGGAATACTAGAAACTCTTTGCCTACTAAATACTGTTGACAAAAATCATCGTCAACAACTACCAACCAACAGATGTGCATCGCTTACAGTGGCGTGCAACTTTGAAAAAATTACGAACCTTTATTCTCTGAAGGAAGGGAAAGGGAAGGGTAATGGAAATATTGAGGATGACTCGATGCGGGACAAGAAGAGGTTGATAGGGTTAGGTGGGTCAGGTTATACAACAAGGGGAGACATGATGGAGGTCAAGGGATTCATGGATCGGGACTTYGGGAATAACTCATGGAAAGTGGTAAGTATGAGGGGGTTTGGACCTGTTGTATAACCCGAGGGGACAAATCTTTGAAACTTGAAAAAATGATTACACGGCTAGAAAACTGTCGTGGATGTGTGTTGAGGGAAAGCACCAAAACACTGAATTTCCACAACGCGTATGCTGAAGGCTTCTCAAAAATGAAGGGAACGAAGAAAGGTAAAGAAGGAGAAGGGGATAGGACTGACGAACGTGATGAGTGAGGATGTCCAACATAGAAAATGAATAGTAGACAAGCGAGGAATCATGAAAAATGAAGGAAACTTAGTTCACCTGCATGTTTGTTGTCCACCAAAACACATTTGGCCAATCAATTAAAAATATACAGATAGCCTGCCTTTGAATATCACCAATCATTGCTCCATCACTTCTGGCCATAAAAAAGGGCAAAACGAAAAGGAAGCAAAAATTAATAACAATGAGAAAATAAATTGAGTAAAAGAGAAAACAACCTGAAACTAACCTAGCCCTTCCCGATTTTTTTTTTTTATATATATATATATATATATTATTTTGTTTATTTATTTACAGAGGAAATAAACCACTAGCTTGGACTTAGGTCAGATGGAATTTAGTGTAAAAGAATGCATCACATGCTGTTGGCCCTCGACCAAGTTTTGGAGAACCTTGGTCGTGTTTGACCATTTTTGGGACTTCGACAGGATGGTTGAAGATGGAGCCCCCAGGCGAAGCAAAGATCGTGGGAGATCTCCCCCTTTTATGAGCTTTTTGGGTTTTAGGGTTTATGTAACGGATATGGGATGTCTGTCCATGGGTCTTACCCATGTTTAGGCCTCTTTTGTAATGTATAAATAAGTATCTAGGTGATGTATGAAGTAGATCTAAGTGGGCTTTGTGCAAGATATGTATGCTAGAGTAATAAGTGAAAATAGTTGTGAGTGCTTCGTGCACACCATATGTTGAGACTTGTAGAGCTAAGCACAAGTTATTTGTAGTGCTTTGTGCACAGACTATGTAAGGCTTTGTGCTTTGACCTAGCTTGGGGAGGGAGGATATGACAAGGTGCGTGTAGATATCTTGTCCTTACGGAGTTGGATCTGTGGCTTCTTGCATGTAAGAAGTTCATAAGAGACTAATAAAGAAGAATAAGAGTTGGTGGATGTAGCCCCACACTGGGGCGAACCACTTATATCCTGAGTCGATGTTCTTTGTGCTATGGTGTTCATGTTGTTTATGTATTTGCTTAGAGCACTGCTTTGATGTATGATAGGTAGATCCATTGATGTTTAGTGCTTATTATATGAATGAATGTTGGATCTACTCTGATGTTATGTGCTAGATGGTTATATGTGCCTAGATCTTGATTAATACTGCACTGTTATGTAATTAGGGTTTTAGTATGTGATGCGAATAAGGGTTAAATACTAATGAATGTTAATTGCTAAGTGCTCTATTAAGTATTGTGATCACAGATCTGTGTCCCAACCAGGTTGCAGACACCTAAGTCCTACAACCCCCCCTACCTCTACCTTGGGTGAGACTTCATTTGCTTCGCAAGTGTTTCTGAAAGGGACGATAGTTAGGGTTTTGTTGGTGCGTTGTTGAAGTGCTGAACCCTGGGTCTACCCCTATGCCACCAAATGGTTCTGTTGCTGGGACGCGAAACTGTGATTGTTGGGAACTGAAGAAAAAATAAATCTTTGTGCATAGATCTGTTGCTGTAGTGCACAATATTATACTTGATTTGTGAAGCTCTGTGCTAAGAAGGGAGTCAAATTTGAAGAGAAGAGGTAGGATCTTAAATATTTGTGCTTTGGTAAAGGTAAGATAAGTCAATTTTTTTTCTTCGAAAGAATGGATCTAAGTATGTTTGATAGATTTTGTCCTAGTCTGAAAACTAGGGCACAGTTAGAAGAAATAAGATTTGATATGAATAAATCCGATAGAAATAGTGGAAGATATGTTATTCCTATGCATAGAAATAATTTTTGGACTAACAAGTGGATGCAAGATCCTAGAATGAATTTTTTGCAGGTTCATCACTGCGATCCCAGTGCGCAGTACAGGAAAGGTTGGGGATCATTTTAAGAGAAAGAGATGATTGACTCTTTGTTATAGTTGCAGAAGACTAGGACAACTTGCTAAGGAATGCCCTGGTACAAGTCCTATTTGTCTTTGCTATAAAGCTGTTGGTCATGAGGTTTTGGATTGTCCTAGAAAGATTGCTAAAGTTGAAAAGATGAATATGATACAAGAAAACCATGAAGAAGGTCAAGACATTAAGGATATGCTAGAACACCAGAAAGAATAAGAGAATATATTATTGCAGATGAAATAAACCCTGAGTCATCACAGAGACAT
>SNQJ01S0033698.1:43235-64618 GCA_010110895.2 Picea sitchensis
AAATATTTGATTCATTATGATTAGTCTCTAAGAGAGAGGGCTCCTGAGAGATACTCCCAGTATGATTTGAAGATTTAGACTCGAGAAAGAACATGCAATATTGCAAGGTCTTAATGATGGGGATTAAAGAAGACAACTCCTCGTGTGAATCATAAATGCCAAAGGAGTAACCTGTTCTATAGTTTTGTTGTTCAAAGTTGAGGAAAGTATATAGAGCTAGCTCTAGGTTTTGAACATTCTTTTCTTCCAACTGCCATCGATAAAGATGGGGAAAAAGTTCATAGTAATGCAACAGAGCAACCAAGTTGGTAGGGCGAATGGGAGTAGGAATTAGATTGTACAACTTGATAAATTGAAGATTAAAAGTAAGAATTCTCTCATTATCCTTCATGCGTAATTGATTAAACCTCTTAAGTTGCTTGTAAGGATTATCCAAATGCCCAAAAGTAGAAGTAAACCAGTAAGACAACTTGAACCAGGTAAAAATGCATCGATTGTGAAGGCTGGAAAATAAGGAGGCAACATCGCCTTGAAGAGAATTCATAAACAACAACATACAACTATCATTATTATTTACTCCGAGAATAGTGGAAGCATTCAAAAATGCATGAAGGTGTTCAATAGATGTAACAGTCTGATCGCCATGGAAGAGAGGTAAATGATTCTTGAATTTGTGAGGTAAAGGGTTCACTGGATGAGCGAACTTCAAGGGAGTGGGCGCAAACCAAGGAGAATTGTTTAGGTATTATTCATACTCAAATAAACCATACTTGCAAATGAATTTCCCAGGGTCAATAGATGAAACCACAGGGTTACAAACACTAAAAATACTTCCAATTGGTTGGGACATTGAGGTCTAGGAAGGGAAAAAGAAAAATTGAAAGAATTGAAACAAAAACTAGGAACAAACCATTGAACGATTCTCCCCATTATGGTCGCCAAAAAATATGTTGACGCTAAAATACTTGAGAGTCTCAAGCCTCAACATTTTCAACCTCCCGCGGGGCTAGGCGAGAAGAAGCAGGAATATCACCCTAGGCTTAAAGTCCAAGCATAATTTCCCTTGCTCTATAATTTTTCTTTTTATCAATATTTAATTTTTATGTTATTTTACGATCTTCATGCTATTTACTATTCTAATTACTTCTATGTGGTTTTGTACATTTGATGTAACGAAAATTAAATATAATAAGTAAATACCATGAATAAAAGAAAACAAATGTTTAATTACATTTCTTTAGCAAAACCCCAAAAATTTGAAAAGATTAACCTAAGATTAAAAAAAAGGACTAAATTAATGAACACAAGTTAGTAATCACTAAATACATATTAAACATTAAGTGGAAAATTAGTGTAATGATTATTATTTTAACATTTTTATAATTAAAACAAAACTGTTTACAAAAATAGAAAAAAGAAACAAAAGTTACAGCTGGAACCTTTTAAAGAAAGGATCATATAAAAGTATACATCGATTAGCCATAGTACACTAGGTTCTTTTGAAATTATGTAATTTATTTTTGTATTCTGAAATTAAAGTATTAAATCAATAAAAAAACAAGAAAAACTAAGAGGCTTTAAAGAAAAATCGAGGAGATATCTAGAAAGACGAAGAACTGATTTCCATTAAAAATCTTTCATACAAAATCATAGAACATCAAAATCTTCAAGTCTCCACGTAGACGAGGGCCAAGTATATGATCTTTATCCCTTTTAGATGCAACATACAATAAAAATACTAAGCATGAAGAAGAAAAATAGAGTTGAGCTAAGAAGGAATGGAGCTATGGTGGCGAATTGCGAGGAAATGGCGTGCATAATAAAAGTTATTAGCGTCGAATTAAATCGAGCCATATTAAAACAAAGTACACAAGTAAATATTTACCTCATGAGACCAACAAACTCATCCTTGCTTATCCTCTTTGCTGCTTCACAAGACCACCTGCTGCTAATGATTTCACCAGTCTCTGCTAAAGATGTAATGAAAGAATGAAATTGAAGAACCCTCCCAACACTCACAACACACTCTCTTAAAATTCTGCCTAAGTTCTATCTCTATGTTTTATTTATGAGACAATACTTCCTTAAGAAAAATATGTATTCTTTTCCTTCCTCCATAAATAAAATCCCCCCTCTCCTGTGCTGGGCGCTGCTCCTTTTATTTATTCTAGTGGACGGTTCCTTCAATTTTGTAACCGAATTCGTAATATATGGGACTTATTATTATTAACAGAATTAATCGTTGTTGTAGAGGTTGATGTGTGCTAGACATTTTGAGTAGTTGAAGTCGTTTTGGCCAACTGATATCCTGAAGTGAACTGACTTAATTTATCTTCATTTAATAAATTAAACCTTGGTTAACATAGTTCTATTACTCCACTTTTCCATGTGTACATTTCTTCTATTGTTTTGATGCAAGGATACACCATTTCCCTTTTGATTAACTATTCGATTTGCCTGATAATATGCATCTCCACATATAAGGTGAATTTATATTTGACATATATCCCATTATAATTGGCATGCCAACTGTAGTGTGTGACACCATCGAAATTACAAGAATAATTTCTTCTTCATCTGTTGCAATATCAGTTCCAACAACAACTTCAAGCTCTGCCAAAAAGTCCCCAACTTAGGCTAGCCAATCCAAGATGTGCCCACCACTTTAGCCATGAATGCATATGTGTCTACTTCTTCGTCAATCGCTTTTTGGGTTGGCCTTCCACAACCATGGCCAGATTTGGTATCAATTCGGCCAATAATGGGGTTGGTCTGTGGGCTATTCTCCATGCTCTTACATAGAATATATTGCATCATTTCTCAGAGTTTCAAAGAGTGGAGTGGTGCAACATGGTCGTCATGATCTCTTGTCAATACAATTGTAGCAGGATACTGTAAATTCTGTCTGGGCATCTCCCATGGCGTCTTTTACATTATGCAATGGTGCATATTTGATCAGCCAATGAAATTCTTCTTCCTTATCTGAAGAGCCATAATCAATATTCCACGCATGGCCAATAGTCAATTTATGAAAATGTAACATGTGGTAAGGATATATATATATTTGAGGATTTTCTATGGCATGGATAAAGTTAAAGTCATAACCAAATGAAATGTAAAGAGATGTATTTTGGAAAGTGAGTAATGGAATATTTATTCACTCTTTCTTCATAGAAATGTTATGTAGATGATAAAAAGGTAATAGAAGGGTTAAAAAACATAGGGATGTAATTGTTCGTGTTATCACAAAGTTTATAGTTAGGATAAAATATAGATGTAAAGAGGTAAACTGGCGTAACTGAACCAATCCCACCCAATTTCACCTCGATAGGAAGGTTCTTTCTGTTTAGGGAGGTAAGTCCCAGGGGAGACGTCCCCGGTGACCTGGGCTTTTGAGAAGGATGAGGATAGAAGGATAAAAGATAAATTCCCCCCTCACAAGTCACCACCAAGCAAATAGCCTAACTAACCAGCCAATAAAGAGAAGTACAACCAAGAGATATAGATGCACCTGCCTAAGACAAAGCAACACAAAATATATATATGCAAGCTTACTCGCTTGGTTAGTACTTCATAAAATCAATGACTATCTGATATATAAGCAATTGAACAATAAATATTGACAAAGTCAATGTTTATATAATAGCAATGATGCACAATTTCACTTCTTCAATAAATGATAAGAAAACGCGGCATTCGATGTAGCAATCAATACTTCATTCAAGTAATGCCCTTAAAATAACCATTCAATTGCTCACAAGTAGGACAATTAGCTACACAATGATGTTATTAGCAAGAGATGATGACAACAATACGTTAGTAGGGTTAGTCTTAGGCTAGGGTTATAATAGTTAGGGTTTTGTTCAAAGTATTAAGAGTTTTTTTATCATAGTACTCACAGGCTAGGTCTCCGATCAGTGCGTTCCTAGGGTTAATGGAGTCAAAAGGAGGACGGAGAGGTTTAAGGACCAAGGAAGATAGTAAGACTAAGGACGGGAGGGTCAAGCCTTGAAGTGTTGCTATGGAAATGCCTCAAGGAAAAAGCCCTAGGGGAGAGAGGCTCACTTTGGTGTAGGGGAACTAGGCCTCAATGTTGTCTCCTCCTTCCTTAGGTCAATGGAAAAAAAAGTCTAGCTCAGAAAGTGGCATAAAACTAAGACAAGAGGTTTTGTAGGGAACATGTTGCTATGACAAGGCTTTACCAACAAACCCTAGGAAATTGGCTCATCAAGGTGTAGGGGAACTAGGCCTTGATGCATCTTCTCCTTCTTAGCTTAATAAGAAAAACGACTAGCTTGGAAGAGGAAGAAAAGAGTGTTGCTAAGGCAAGTCTCTGTCTCTCTTCAATAAATGGCTCAAAATTTTGACGGGGACATGAGACAAGGGCCTACAATGTGTGCTTGTCACCTAGGGTTTATTCAACAAATCATAACAATATATACAAGACATAACAATACAACCATTCAATTAAGAGGTTTTGTAGAAATTTACTTACATTTCACCAAGAAATAACATAACAAACCCTAGTTGCAACACCTTCCATCAAGAGAAATGAAAAAAATGCCAATAGAAATCCAAAGATGCCTTCCTTCAACAAGTGTGCCTCACAATTTCAGCCAAGAACCTCAAGTATATCACAAATTTCAGACCTCAATAATGAGTGAGTGAGAGATGATCCAAAAATGAGAGTGAAAACCCTCAATTTATACAATATCATGACCTAATTTCACTTTTAGGTCATAAAAAGGCCGACAAGGCCAAAATACTAAAAATTATATTGTTTTACATTAAATGTTCAAAATTAAACCCTAATCAAGCTAAAGAGAGATGCCATTCCCCTTTTAGGGTGACATTATCCCCTTCCATGGAAAATGCAACATGTTGGAGCAAAACGTTAGCCCTCCTTGTGCTTCTCCAACCTGCCACACGTGCCAACACTGCCAAATATGCCTCCCAAGACATCCACAAGGCTGGATGATGTCATGATCATCATGGGTGATGTCCTGGACCTTCCAGGGTCAACGTTCCAATGGAGGAGGCACAACCCCCCTAGGTCAAGCTCTTTCAGGGTGCCTCTGGTGGAACGTCCTCCTCTTCTATGGTGCAAAGACTCTGACCATATCTGTCCTATCTCTGCCCCCCTGATGGGGTCTCAACATCCATTTGGTGGGCTCTTCAGCTCCATGGAGGTCCAAACTCATCACCTCCCCATGTGTACCGGTCCAACATGACACCTGTTTGTCGGGCATGATCCTGCACATCAATAACTATGCCCTCCATGGGCTCATGAKTCACATGGATCATAGAAATGTCAAACACATATCATCAACAATATTATTAAACATGTGCATAAAACCTCTATTACCCTAATTAAAATCTTAAATACGTTATACAAGCCTGCTATACAAGTTTGGGGAAAGTGACAGGGTGTCCTATTGGGCTAGTGTCCACTAGAAGAGGAAAGTTTCCGGAAGAGACCTCATCTGATCCATGCAAGTGGGTGATGTGGATAAGGGATGTCTAGGCAAGTGGGTGCAATGAGAGCAGAGGGTGCAAAGCTTTACCTGTGGGTTCCTTTGTAGAAGGCGAGCTGCACCTGTCTTGGATGGAATTTTTTCCAAGCCCATTCATGCCTTTTATTCTTTATTCTTTCTTCTTTTATTCTTTATTGCTTTTTCTTCAAGAGGCTAACTAGGGGACACTACTTTGGCATGGTTACTAGTGGTGACAATGTTACCCATAAGTACTTTCACAAAAACGAGAAGGCTGGCTCATGATGATACCCCCTTTCCCTTGGCCATGCAACCGACAGTCACTACCCTGGTGTGGTAACCAACTGGTGGTAATGTCTTCCTTCTAGGCACCCATGGACCTAATAGGATGGCTCGTGATGAGACCCCCTATCCTCTAACTAGGTCTTGTTTTATTATTTTATGGGTCCCTCTTGTTTCTTGCTGAGAAGCCTTTTATTTCTTTCTCAGGGATCCCTAGGCGAAGCATCTCGAGGTTTAATTCTAAGGCTTTTATATTTTTCCAACTTGCTTTTACCTTCTAGGCCTTTAGCCCCTTCTTCCCATGAGGTAAGGTGAAATCCTCAAATGATAGGTCAATCTAGTGCCCGAACAAGTGTAATGGGATAGGTGAGCGGGAAGCAAGATGAAAAAGTGGTGCTATGAAGGGAGCATATGATGGATTTTCATAAATCCCCCCAGTGGCAAACCAAAGCCTATGAACACAATCTTACTAGGGCATCCTGTCGATCCCCCCAGACATGGTCAAGTGGGCAAGTATAAGATCCAATAATTTGTTAGAAACAAAATGAATTAAATGCACATATTCAAAGGTTTTGATGATCAAAGTGACACATACCATGATACCCRGACTCATTACCTCATGGAGAAAGAACCATCTCTGACACAAGACCAAGCCGATGGTGATGGATGTTGCTGCTACTGACAAGGTAGAGGCGCTGAAAGGGAGAAAATATGGGCCTTCTAGGACCATGCTAAAAGTCAATTCATCTCTCAGTACTCCATGTCTAGGACCTGTGGGCCTCGAGACATGATCTCCTAGTTATCCCTAAAAGTGGGGATAACATATGGATCCAACTCGGGGGCATGTGCTCACCATAGAGTGCATGAGAACCTCAGTATCTCTGGCATAACCCGCGTACCTTCTTGATCTCAATAGAAACTATTAGCAACCGGTTGGGGTGGTAATGCCACCCCAACATATATAGATATGTATAAGACCGAAATAAAGAAATCATATGTGTGAACGTGAAAGAAAACTAACATGCAATGCAAATGGTATAATACATGGATGCAAAATGACTACCTACTTACCTGCACTTACCTACCGGCTAGATGTTGGGTGTAGTCAAACAACCAGTGAAGCCAATCTAACAATGTCCCACAATACCTGCCTTTGTGCTTCATCATAAACCGAAACAATGATAAATCAAGCACATAAATGACATGGGTTAGAACATGTATCATATCATCGGAAATCACAAAATCTAACTCATCGAGGTGGGTGGGAGGGATAAAATCAAGCCACATCAATCTCTGAGTAAAGTACTCAATCCACTTCAGGAAGGGGTCATGAAAAGTCCAAGGCTCAGAACACCGACTCAACAACTTACCTAGGACATCCTCACACTCTGAAGGGACTGACAAGGATCTGGCAGATGACTGGAAAACTCTTAAGGGAAATTTGAAATGCTGAGATGATAGAATTAAACTTGTAGTATTCAACCAACCCTTAGAACCTAGGGTTTTCCCCAGAGGAAACTCAACTTCAAAAATGCATTTCCCAACTATACCTCTAGAGACACAACAAAGTAAGATAATCATAGGTGGATGGGGAAAGTTGTCACAAGGATCCTTCTTTAAGAAAATAAGGTCCTTACTCCTATCGAGACTTGAGTACAATGGTGGTTGATAATCATCTTCATGGAAAGAAACCAAGTACTCAGAGGAGTACTCATCAAAACCCTCAAGGGAAGACTGAAAATGATTAAGAAAACAAGGTACTAGGTCATCCTTGGGTGTTTGAAAAGTATGGGTAAAAATCTCATCTCCTTGTTTCCACTTGTCAAGAGTAACATGCTGTGATAATTGTAAAGGCAACACTTGGAAATGACTCTCAATATAATAGATGGGATCCAAATCATAACCAACTACATACCACCTACGTCTCCCAACATGTATGAATTCATGAATGTTATCAACTATGTCAGTATCTGTGTCATAACATGCTGGACTTGAAGAATTCAAAGACTCATTTATCTCCTCCTTATTTCCCTCATCATAAAGTAGAGCATCGTCAAAATTTTGGGGAGGAGGGAAAATTACTGTTTCTTCTTGTGCAAGAGATTTGAGGACCCTGGTGTCTTCAACATGCCTCATGATTTCATCCTCATGAATTGCCCCTTCATCTTCAATTGTACAACAAGGAAATTTGCTCAAGGCTTCCATTTCTCCTTCATTTTCTGAATCATGGAACAAGGTGTCATCGAAATCCTAAAAAGGAAAGCAATTAACCTCATCGTCCTTTTGTTGTGCAGGGGGAAATGGTTCATGGATTGCTTCATCAGAGGGAAGAGCGCAGGTTGATACTTCATCAATTTTATCTAGTTCCAACTCCTCAACCATGTGTTTATCCTCCTGGTTAAGAAATTGTTCCCTTCTTTCTTGTGAATCAGTAGTAAAGGTTTCAAGGGAAACTAGTTTTTTCAAACTGAGAGCGGCAGAGGTACCATCATTGATTTTAGTCCATAGAGAGGAAAAGTGTTTACCTTTGTACAAAGAGAGATTTACCTCGATTCACATGGCCATGTTGTGAGCTTCAGTGAGTGTGTTTGGAACCTTTTTATTTAGGAGGAAGCTCATATGCCCTAAGATTGCATTGGTATAGAGGTACAAAAGGTACTTTTCTTCAGGATAATGGATTTTGGGAATCCGGTATACAAAAATCTGAAACCTAACCCAGAAATCCTTGATAGTCTCATTCTCAGTTTGTATTATGTATTCAATCCCTTTAAGAAACAATTGGATATCTTTTAATTTCATGCCCCAACTCATGAGAAAAACATATTCTAATTGGTCCATAGAAGTGATGCTAGAGGCTGGAAGATTATCATACCATCTTCTAGAATTTCCATGTAGAGTGGCAGAGAAGAGTTTCATTACCAAGTCTTCTGCATCATCACTAATAGGGTGGTGCTGAAAGAAATCCCAAAATTTGCTTATGTGATGGCCGAGTCTTTATCCATCCATTCCAGTGAATCTAGGGAGACATTTTTCATACCAGGGGGGCATTTATCTAGGGTATCCTAAGATTTTACTCATGTCTAAAGGCTTGTAGTTTCCCAGATCCCATTGTGAAGTCATAGTTGCCTTCGTCACCAGTGGAGTCGCCAGATAATTTTCTTGAAACTATCAAAAGATAAGGGAAAATACCCTAAGTGGAGTCACAAGGTAATCTTGTACGATAAAGACTCTAGAGGCAAGGCTTACCGAAAGTTGTTGTCTTTGAGGAAACTTTGACTCATTGTTCCCTGACAGCGACGCCAAAATGTTATTGCACAGTTTGTAGTTAGGATAAAATATAGATGTAAAGAGAGATTGTAACCTGTCCAAACTCAAAACTGACCAATGACTATCATTTTTAACCATTAGCAAATGCTTATCTGAATTTCCAAAAGATTCCGAACAATTTGAAGACATCAACTTTGAAATGTGTAGTAACAACTCAAGAGAGCGCACAAGACTTTAAGCAAGAAATCATGAAATGAGAGGAGAATCTTGACAACTCTTTTCCGGCTAAGTACTGTTGAAAAAAATCATCGTCAACAAGTTCGATTCCTAGGGCGTGGAGTATTAGGCTTCGTAAATGGGATTCTGAGAAGAAAATTTATGATTTGCCACCATGCTCTCTTGCGTTGCATGGAATGGGGATGTTGTGTAGGAAGGGGAATAGGAGTATGAATAAATTTATTGTGGCACATCTGACTGAGCTCGTGACAGGTTTTGAACATAGGATCGTGAGGGTGTTGTATATAAGCGGAGCACTCGCGAGCGCTAATCTAGTGAAACTTTTTCCTAGAAGTTTAGTAAGAGATGAGGAAATTTATCATGTGATTGAAGAGTACGATCTCGACTTGTGCTCTTATTTTGATTTGAATGGAGATTATTGAAATGGTTCGAAGGTTGGGAGTTCTTATTATATCAACATTTTCAATACAGAGGCTTTCAGAAGAGCTGTGGAGGAGATGAAAAAGAGAAACAAAAAGGGTTGAGATTGTTAGCAACATTTCTTGTATAGGGGTATTCTCCTCTCTGATTTTAGGCCTCTGGTCTAAACACATAGAAGTGGGGTTTGAAAACCGGTCGGATGTGTTTTATTCAAGGGCTGCAGCCATAAGCGCCGAGCACAGCTCACAGAAGAAGTCCATTTCGGGCTTAAAATCAAGCGAGCGAGCAGATCGAGCGAGCGAGCAGATTGACGGTCATTGGGTTTTCGGGGCTGTCAAGTTGCCCAAGATTTAGAACGAAGGGTAGCGCCCATAGTTTAGGGAAAGTTTGGGTCGTCCGATCCAATTGGGACAGGTGGCGGCCAATCGACGTATTAAGGATTGGTGTTTCGGGAGACAAGGAGCCTCCCATTCTTTACAGCTGAAACTCCGATCGGCGAAACGCCGAAATCACCTTTGGAGCCGAGCCCACGGTCTTAGCACCAGGTCACATCAAGCGAGCTTGTAAATGGGGGCAGCCCCCTTTATAATAATGAATACTATCTGGGTTGTTCATCTGAAGGACGCGCGGTGCACATCCGTGTCACGTCGACATTCGAGAGTTCGAGGGGTAAGCGCTTCTCGTCAATTCACTTCTCGAAACCTCGAATCCCGAAACGATGAAAGTGCCCAGAATTAGGCCCATGGTTTTGGCGCCCGGTCACAGAGGAGCAGGCCTAAAGGAGGGGTGTTAATGTTTATCATTTGACAAGATGGGCCCCAAAGTCCCGAGAGTGATTTTATCCGTTCATCTTGGAGGAACGCGTGGCATGAAATTAGGTTCTCTGCCTTTTCTCCCATTGCGACTTCGAAGCATAAGGAACAATTCTCTCACAACCCCGAAATGTCGAAAGCACCTTTGAAGGTAGGCGTAGGGTCACGGCCCATGGTCACTCGAGAAAGTAGAAAGGGATGTACAAAAGGGAGGCCAAAAGCACCGAATTGAGTTTCAGAGGGGGGGCACTGTGTTCTCCAGATGCCGAGTCAACGCGATCTAAATCTCGGTACCTACTGGGTATGAATGAAGAAGAGAGAGGGTGGTTGAAACCTCGACTCACTCATTAATTGCAAAGTATGGATGTTCCGGCTGAAAGTCTACCCGAGAAGGTCCTCTGTACTGGTTCTTTTCATGGAAGCCACGTCGAGTCCTTGACTCGCCAAGGAGGTCTGCACACGCTAACTCGGCTCTTAATGGCTCAACTAATTCCCTTGCAGGAGCCATGCGCAGTTAAGGTGGCGTTTGAAAAAGAATAGCCATCCAAATTTGGCCGAGCGAACACCAAGTCTTGGGTGCACGATCGGCCAAAGTCTGCATGCGCAGACTGTCAGAAGACATGCAAACGCAATGTTTTTAATGCAACATCTTGTTTTTGCTGCTGTGGTTGTTTTTGAGTATATGTAGGCGTTTTCGCCATTTTTGTAAGGATCGATGGTTGAGCGAGGCTCCCGGTTGTAAAGCTTTAATGAAGCACTGTTATTCTGGTTATGCGTGGACTCTTGAGACTTCTTGCCTTATGGATGTCAGTTTCTTTCACGTCTTTGTTTACACTGTGTTAGAGAAGCTTGGAATTGGAGAATCCAGTCGAGTTGTAACTGTTATAGGATGATGTAGATTGGATCACTGTAACAGTTGCATTGTTTCTAATCGGTCCTTGTGATTTTCTTAGCGCTGAGCGACTTGGAATTGGAGAATCCAGTCGAGTCCCCCTTTCAGTTTCTTGAGACCCTGAACCAAGAGGATCTTGCATTCATAGTCTTTCTTCTGCAAACTGCTGAAAAACCTGTTGCCCGAGGCAGTTTGCTCACTCTTCTTACCAAGTCTTCCACCTGCTTATCTATTAATCAACCCACTGACTGAAGTTAGATCAAGACCTCCTTTGTTCCTCGCATGCCGGACCCAGTCCCTGAGTTTGAGTGATATCTTCCCGAGTCTCTACCCATTTGATCACCCATTAAAACTATCGTGACATAAAACTGATGGGCGTCGGGCTCTACTCCTGCTGCAATCCAGGAGCGACTTCTGACGCTAACAGAGATCAAGTCCCGCTGAGTTACCTCATTCACCAGATACCTATTTTGGGTCGTAAAGAGAAGGGAAATATCCACCTCGATGGACTTTGTGGGCATGGAAGATCATGGGTGTCGCTAGCACACACCATTTGAAGAGATCTCTATAGTTCTCTCAATGAAGCAACTCTATCCAGATTGCATTCAATCGCCTGAGCCAAGCATATGACCCCATTTTCATCGAGTAATGGCTTGTATATTGTACATATTGTAGAAGGAATGAAAGGACTGAGGACTGAGGTGATCTCCCAATGGATTCTCATTAACATCCAACAACTACCGCCTTGCTTATTAATTATTAAGCAATATTATTAGTTATAATATTATTAATGTAATAATATGTTTATAATATAAAGTATAAATATATATAATAAAGTATAAAGTATATTTATATTATATGTAAATATAATATAAAGTATAAATATATTTATTACCCAAGGGACACATTTCTTCATGGATGGTCACCATGGTCACCGTATGTTCTTTATATATAGAACACTCATCATTGTAATAAGATATTTATTCACATACAATATCTTCTCATATCGAAAATTTAACATGGTATGGGACTGGGCTTGACTCCCTCACAGGAGGGCCTAGGAAAATGAGAGTAGAGTAAAATCTTGGGAGTGTTAAATTTATGGGGTTATTGCAATCTCTATGTACAACATATTTTATTTTTACTCCTACCTAAATTATAGAAAGAATTCCATAAATTATGGTGGGCAATAATTTCTAGTAAAAATGTCTAATTACCTAAATATGACGAATGCACTGCATATTTACTTGTACCTATATTTATGCAAATAATCACATGAATTATGGAGGAACAATTTAACAAATTCAAATACTATGTGGATGGATTATAACCAAATTAATCTTTGGGTAGTTAAGTGAGGTATTCTCCAACAATTTATAAGAAAGAAAATTAAATTAAATTTTAAATTTGATTTTCAAAGAGACGTGTAAGAAACAACAATAGACACACATGTTTTTCTCTCTCACACGTGGGAAGTGATCTAAGGAAGAGGCTAAAGTTTCTAAGTAGTTGAAATTTTCTGAGTGTAATTACTTAGTGATGTTCTAGAGTTTACTAAATTAATGTCGTTGGAAGTAATTATCACTTGAAGAAAATTGTGCTTGTCTAATTTAACACTAGAAAATCAACATGGTTAGCCATATGCCATTGAGTATATGATGGATGTGTGTTAGTAGAATACGTATCATTTCAAGGGTCACTGTATATAGTTGTGGACAATATAAATTGATCTCCTCTAGGAGATGCTTTTTTGTTGATCTAGTTTCTTGTTCTGGGCATGTCACAGGTAATAGCTCTGAGAATGAGCCATAATGATAGTTGCAAGAAGAAACATGAAGCAAGACTATCCATACATAGATTTGTGCACATCCATGTAATGAAGAAGAAGAGGAGGTCAACACATGCAGAGGGAGTGTTAATATTTTATGTAATTTTAGAAGTTATTCTTATGTGTTGATGTTTCAACACCGGGATGACATTCTCTCGGGATTGGTCATGGTAATTTGACCAATGGAGAATGGCCTTGGCATAGTATTCTAAGGAAATAAGACTCAAAGTGCATGACTTTCAACATTTGGAAGGACCAAAATTCTTCATGTGGCATAGATGTCAACCTTATCATGAAGAATGGTCCTTGTAGTCACAAAACACTCCATTGAGTACATGACAACTATGGGACACTCAGTGTGTAGATTGAAGAATGATTTATATGGATTAAAGTAGTCACCCAGAGCATGGTATGGAAGGATAAATTTTTTTCTGACAATCTTAGGATTTACAAACAACAATGTAGATCCTAACCTTTACTTTAAGGGTGTGGATGATGGTCTGGTAATACTACTGTTTTATATGGATGACCTATTTCTAAATAGTTGTGGAAAATATCATCTCAGAGTGTAAGAGAAAAAATGGATGCTGAGTTTGATATCAAAGATTTCAGGATGATACATTACTTTTTGGGTCACGAGGTATGGTAGAGACATGATGAGATCTTTCTAAATCAAGGGAAGCATATAGTAGAAATCCTGAAGATGTTTAGGATGTTGGATTGCAAGGCAATGGCTACACCTATGGTATCAAATCTGAAGTTGTTGAAGGTTATGACTTTAGAGACTATGGATGTTACTTTATACATGTAGATGGTGGGTTTGTTGATGAAATTGACGAACACAAGACTAGATACATGTTTTGCTGTGAACACCCTGAGTCTATATATGGAGCGACCCAGGTAGGTTCATTTGCTCACAACAAAACATGTGATGAGGTACCTTAAGGGTACATTGGATTATGTTCTTAGTCTAGCCTCCATTATGGTTTCATCGAGTAACATGAAGTAGTTGTGCTTAACACTCAGTATGGCTGAGGCAGAATATGTGGCAGCATCTGCAACAAGTTGTGAAGCAGTTTGGCTTCAGAAATTGCTGACCATTGGACTAAATTTTGACTTGTAGGTAAGACCTACAAGAAAAGGATGACGGGACTTGTTCTGGAGGAAAAGTGATGAAGTCAACAGGTTGAAGATCTAGTTGATATTCAATGTTTGAGAGGAAGCCAAACAATCAGTTCTAGAAGGATATGGGTACTACAGTAAAGAGTAAGAGGCTCTTCCAGATGTAGGAAGCATTCATGTGTGGCGTTCAGTACGGCTGAAGCTGAGTATTTGGCAACATGTGCAGTGGTAGTGTGGCTTCAAGAAATTCTATATGGGTTATTTGGTCTCATAATGGAGGTGACCTACATTTGGTGTGACAACAAGAGTTGCATGAAGTCATCAGATAACCTCGTGGTCTATTACAGATCAAAGCATATCGAGATCAGATAGTTCATAAGGGAGCAGTGAGGCTCCAATTTTGTGACTACAAAGGATCAAGTTGGATACATGTTTACCAAGCCATTGTCAAGGATTAAGTTTGAGTACTTCAGGAACAAGATTGGCGTGGTCCCTCTTCAGAGGGAGTGTTCTCATCCAACATGAAAAAGTTCTGGCACTGAGACATGTGGAACTCATCCAACATGAAAAAGAGTTGGAATTGAGTGTTCTCATCCAGCATGAAAAAGGGTTGGCACTGAGACATGTGGAACTCATCTAGCATGAAAAAGGGCTAGCCTTGAGTGTTCTCATCCAACATGAAAAAGGGATGTCACTGAGACAGGTTGAACTCATCCACATGAAAAAGGGTTGGCACTGAGTGTTCTCATACAACATGAAAAATGGTTGGCGCTGAGACAGG
The DNA here is from genome assembly GCA_010110895.2 of Picea sitchensis. NCBI lineage: Eukaryota > Viridiplantae > Streptophyta > Pinopsida > Pinales > Pinaceae > Picea > Picea sitchensis. Next base: position 58,369 of record SNQJ01S0033698.1, read on the forward strand.
TGGAACTCATCCAACATGAAAAAGGGCTAACACTGAGTGTTCTCATCCAACTGAGGTAGGTGGATCTCATCCAACATGAAAAAGGGTTGGCATTGAGACAAGTGGATCTTATCAATGTTCTGATAAAGGAAAAACTATAGGTTGATGATCCCCTCGTGTACTAAGTCCCAAATGTAGTGCATTCATATCTTGATGTGCTTCATCCACTTTCTCTGAACTAGATCTCTGCAGAACTTCAAAGTTCTTTGGTTGTACACTAGATGACGATCAACCGATGAAACTGAATTCCCAACTCCATGAGAAAATGTTGTAGCCACATAGCCTGAATGGTTAGGTTAACTACCCCTTTGTACTCTGCCTCAACCAAATATAGAGAAATAACAACCTTCTTCTTGATCGACCAATAGATAGGCATGAAACCAAGACTAAGTGAGTAACCATATGTGGACTTGTGATCAATGCTATCGCCAACCCAGTCAGAATCAGTGAAACTAATGAGGTCCAATGTAGAGTCTTCTGCATAGTGAATCCCAAAGGTGATGATGCCTTGTACATATCAAAGGATACACTTTGCAACATTCCAATGTAGCTCATGCAACTACTACATGAACCTAGAGACTTCTCCAACTGCATATGGGAGGTCTAGTCTAGATTGTGTGAGATACAACAAGCTCCCCACTAGTTGTTTATATAGTGTGTTGTCAACCAGTGGAGTGTTGTTAAGTACCTATACCAAATATGCAAATATACTTCAATAATACCAAGAATAAACCATAAACTATTCACCATAACATGAACACAAGAAATAGAGAAAACCCTTGAGGTAGGGTAACACCATATATTAATCCTTATGGAAGGATAAAACTCCTCAAGCAATCCTTGCTTGTACAATCACAATATTCTTCACTATGTTTCATTACATTTACTTTAGACTTTGCTTTATATAGATCTCCCTATCTCCTAGGAACCTTCTAGAGCCTTCTCACATTTATTACATCCAAAGACCATGGTGGGCCGCCTGTTAATATAGTGGACCTAGTCCACCTTACGATGAATGACCACATTCCCATATATTAAATGACTTCCACTAATAACACGCTTAACTACATTCCCATTGGGTACATACCTAGGTGCACCCAATATTACCTCTCTAGGTATACCACATTTCATCCCCCTTCACATGTTTCTTCTCGTGTTTCGAGGATGAAATATGTGAAGAAACCATACAATATAATTGGTTATGAAATGTAGTGAACTGATACCAAGTATGAATATCCATCCATCCTAATGGAATTCTAACATGATGTCTATCTGCTACCTTTGCCATATACTCTCAGCATCATGTGTCCACTGAACTTCCATGGGATTTTTTTTTTGTAGCTTGAGCTCTTCCCATGGTGTTGGTAGTCTTCCATGCACCTCTTGATAGGTTTCATTTTTGGTGCATAAATGTGTTGATGCACATACCCTTGCCTTGATGACTTTTGCATCGTTTATGATGTGGATGGCGATATACAATAGTTGTAGGAATTTGTTCTTTTTCTTCAAATCGCGCTTACTTTGTGTGCCTTTAGTCCAATGACCTCCTTAGCTTCTATGATTATGTCCTTCTTGTAGTTTTTGCTTCATCTCCTTACATGAATTTCGCCTTTGATTCAACTTCATGTCTTGGGCAATATACTTCTTTGCTATCTTCCATGTGTCCATCTTTCTTAATAAGAGACACATCTACTTGATGTGATTTTCTTTTTTTTTCTTGTACCATAACTTTAAAACTTCTTTTGCACATTAATATTAATGGTACCGGTCCTATTCAAGGATATCCCAAAACAACATCCACTTCATCCCTTATCCATAGCATAAAAATATAGATGCAACACATATTTATCCATGGTAATCTTCAAATCTTGAAAAGATTTGAACCTTTTCACCCTCAACATCTATGCTTTGAATATTCTTTATTGAACTTGCAATCTATTAACCAACTAGACATTGATAAAATTATGCATGCAGAAAGCTAGGGGTTAAAAATAGAAACAATGATATTTTCTTTATGAATGCAATACGAACACAGCCAATTATAATAGATTTTCACACGAAAATATACTCTTGGTTCTCTCTTTATCTTGATTTTCTCCATGGACCACTTGTCTAACAATATTTTTCAAACTCTACATTGGAAAGTCTCATCACTTGATTATGATGAGATGCATTTCCACCAAGTTGCAGCATCACCTTGCAATTGGCCGATACTGATAAAACCCAGAGTATCTTCCCACATCACGATTTTCTATCTTTAATGAATGATTCAATATAGGGCCATCACATTTCCACGTAAAATGCATCTTACTATGAAAACCCCCAAAATAGAACAATAATAGGATTCTGTTGGAGAAAATGTGGTTTAGGAAAAACCACTGAAAAATTCTTTGAATTTGAAATGCTCATAGCTTTACTTCCCAGACTCCATTTAAACTGATTTATTTTTTTGAAATTGGGTATTTTTCCAGGATGAATTCAAATACCCAATTTTGTTCCCAAATTCATCTCATAAAGCTTAAAATATGAACTTGAAGTGCGGTACCCTCTTTTTCTTTAAAGATATTATGCAAAAAGAGAAACAAATCTTCCCTTCTTTGTCCAAAGAAAGTGCTCCGATACCGGTGTTGGAATATTAACAGTCGAGAATATAATTCAATAATAATACCAAGAATAAACCATAAACCATTCGGCACACCTTAACATGAACACAAGAAATAGAAAACCCTTGAGGTAGGGTAACATATATATTAATCCTTATGGAAGGGATAAAACTCCTCCGATCAATCCTTGCTTGTACAATCACAATATTCTTCACTATGTTTCATTACATTGCATAGAATTCTTTATATAACTCTCCCTATATCTAGGAACCTTCTGAGAGCCTTCTCACATTTATTACATTTTTTTTTTTTTTTTTTTTTTTTTAATATAGTGGACCTAGTCCACCTTACATTCATCCACGCCCCACATTGAATGACCACATTCCCATATATTAAATGACTTCCACTAATAACACATAACTACATTCCCATTGGGTGCCTCCCTAGGTACCCCATATTACCACCCAAGGGTATACCCGCAGTGTCCATGCCATTCTCAAGTCTGACTCATGAAAAGGTCGGGCTGATTTCAGATGTCATCTTGTCATCTCAGGAGATTTTCGTCCATACTTGGCACGAGAACAAATTTGATTCCGTGCATCTGATTGATATCGGAGTCCTAAGGAATAAATGGAACAGACCAATGTCCATTTTCTAAGAACACGTCATGCAAAATCCTCTTGACTACAATGTCGGACAGAGATCAAGCAACCCAGATCAATCAATAAATCATAAAAATACAAAACCCGAGGTATAAATTGAATTGGGCGTCTTGGAGGCATGTAAACATTCAGATTAGACTTACAATGTACAAAGTTTTGTGACAATAGGTGGGAGTCCATCTTGGCATACCATGCCCTAGGGGCCTTATTGAGGGCCATAAATGGACTTCTTTAGTCGACATACTAAAGATGAATCTTGCATAACCAAATCCCTAATTTTGCTCCATATATATATCCTCATAGAGATCATTTTGAAGAAATGCATTCTTCACAACCATTTGATGGAATTCCCATCCCTTGGTTGCTGCAATGGAAAGTTCAATGTATGGAATCCATATTCCCTACTTTTGGGCCGAAGAGTTTCATCATGGTCAATTCCATTTTACCTATTTGAAAGCATTTGGAAACTTAGCATGGTTGTATGCGCTAACTTCTCAGGTATTCTAAGCTCTTGGTCTTGTAGACCCATCGCTTTTGACAAGTTTCTTTCCTTGGGAGGGGCTGATCAAAATTCTGGTTCGAGGAGGGATTTGTACTAGTCTTGCATGGGAGATTCCCAAAAGGGATTTCCCAAAGTGGATCTGAAGACTGAACCAAAAAAAAATGCCTGGAGGGAAATGATTCAGTAGTAGTGAGTGCAACAAGAGGATCATTGAAATCAGATCGAGTCCTCCTAGTATCAACTAAATTCCCAACAAGATCTCCTCCATCCTAAAGAGTAGTCTTGGCCCACTTAGACCTCAAATTTGGATCTTCATGCATGCGCATGTCACGACTCACATCGACTATCTTGACTCGTATATGGATTATACGAATCAAAATCTCATTTGAAGAAGAGTGAAGCGTATTACATACTCATCATCTCTAGGGTGGAAGAACAAAAGTGGTACATGCGACTTTTGAGGGGTACATCGCAGGACACTTTCCTCAGGTGAAAACACACTTAATGATGAGTGGGTGTGAGGAAATATCAATGAGTTAGGTATCCCTTCCTGTGTCGGGGTATCCAGCAAAGATACACTCTATTCTCTGTGGATTAGGTGCCTTCCTCTTCTTAGAGGGAATCTTGGCTCATGCTGCGTGAGCCAGAAATCTGACGAGGTCACTTTTTTCGTTTGAGGCCCTCCCAGGCACCTAAGTAAAGGGGTAGTATCCTTGACATATCTATGGGGATATTTTTTTTTTGGATGTAGGTTTCACAATTTAGTGCTTCAACCCGCTAATCTTATTGGAAGTGACTTTGCATGTAGCATGCAATATGCCATCTCTTTTAGAGATCTATTTTCCACTCAACCACTTCATTTTGTTGCGGTATAGACGTGTGCTACAAGCTGAATCGACCTCATAGAAAAATTATTTTATATCTCATGGTTGACATACTCTCCCTCGTTATCATTTAAGAGGACTTTAATTTTATTTCGGCGTGTTTCCAACAAGGGCTTTGAAATCTTTGAGGGTGTTGAAATACCTTTGATTTTATCTTGAGAAAGAAAATCCATTTGGGCATGAGAAATCATAAAAAAATATGAGCATGTACCTTGATTTACTAATTTATGGATGAAAAAAAGGGCCCATAAGGTCACTTATATGGATCATATCTAAAGGGAGAGGAATCACTTTTTGAGTATTTCCTTTGTGGAATTTCTCTTGAGGGTGTTTTTCAGGGGAACACATCCCTCACAAATTCCTTTGGAGAAATGGATTTTGGGTAGACCATCAACCATTCCCTTCTTGATAAGTTGTTGCATATATCTAAAATTTAAATGCGTGAACCTTTCGTTCCATTTCCTACTGCTTTCATTAGTGTTAAGAACCAAGAGCATCAATATAGCATGAAAAACCTCGGAGAAGAAGTACTCAGCATACTTTAAAAGAGATAATTTGGATAATAAGCCTCTTTGAGGGCACCACCTCCTTTTACCCCCATAAATGTTCCAGTACAAGATGATTCAAAATGAAATGTCTCCCTTGGTATATATAGGAGACTAGGAGATATAATTACAACTAATGGCTAAAGATGACATAAATAAAAGTAACATTACTAATAACTTAAATGTTCAAGTACAAGATGATTCAAAATGAAAATGTCTCCTTGGTATATATAGGAGACTAGGAGGTATAATTACAACTAATGGCCTAAAGATGACATAAATAAAGTAACATTACTAATATAATATGCCCCAATTAAGGGGTAAAGATCCAATATTAGGGCTTAACATGCCCCTCCCCTTGAGACAAGTGTTGTCCGCAACGCTTGAGTAACTCTGGATGCTTCTGTATAAAATACACATCTTCCCAAGTGGAATATTCAGCTGGTAGTTTCCTCCATTTAATGAGATACTCTGAAATGGATCTATTCCTCAGCTGGTGAATTCTTGTGTCAGTGATGGCTTCAGGCTCCAATATGATTTTTCCTTCCTCATCAAGTTTTGGAAATATAGTTTGAACTGGGATCTTTTCACCTATAACCTTCTTTAAGCACGGAACATGGAAAACTGGGTGTACTTGTGAAGATGCAGGCAGCTCCAATTTGTATGCCATAGTACCAATCTTTTGCAACACCTTATAAGGGCCATAGTACTTTGGTGATAATTTATTATCCTTCTCGGCTTGCTTGAGGGACATCTGTTTTTATGGTTGTAGTCTTAAAAACACCCAATCTCCTGCTTCAAAACTTCTTTCACTACGATGTTGATCTGCTTATTGTTTCATGCGATTCTATGCCATGGTTAGGTTGTCCTTTAAGATTTGGAGAACTTGTTGTTTTTTCTCGATGTGATCTTCCACTGCTTGAACCTTAGATTTTTCTTTTAGAGAAGAAGTGATGGAAGGAGGGTGGTATCCATAGAGTGCCATAAATGGTGTCATTTTTGTTGCAGTATGAAA
>SNQJ01S0033699.1:27158-55872 GCA_010110895.2 Picea sitchensis
CTCTACAAGGTCTCTCTCTAGAATAAGCCAGAATTCAGCAAGGTTTGTCATTTTTGCTATAACTCCTTTTCTGAGAGGTTCCAAGTAGTTCCACTTGGAGGAATTGCATAAAACACACTGAAGAACATTGTGTATCAGTTTCAGAGATTTATAAATTACAGGTTCAAAGTTATGATTACTTCAAGTTAGGATTGTTGACTAATCCAAAATTAGGCATGTGAGACTAAAGAAAAGTTTGATGAAAATGCTAGTATCTTGTTTTTAAAGCTAAGGAAGGTTTGTAGGAATGTGCTCATATACACCAAGTCTATTACAAAGCTACAAATCATATTTGCATGATAAAATTGATGAGGGCTTTTGGTTGTGGAACATGTTGAGTACATGGTTGAGACAAGTAGTTGATGAGTTGACACATACATGAAGTGTATAGTTGATGATGTTGGTAAATATTGATGATTCATTGTTTATGAGTAGTTGACACATGATTGGAACATACTTGGTACATGGTTGGATGCACTTGTTTATGGTACAGGTTGATTACAGGTTGGTGCATGGTTGATGCACTTGTTTATGGTACATGTTGATTACAGGTTGATTACAGGTTGGTGCATGGTTGATGCACTTGTTTATGGTACATGTTGATTACAGGTTGAGGTACAGGTTGATGCATGGTTCAGACTTATTGGTACAGGTTTATAGCAGTATATATCACAATGATAGTGTGACAGTGGTTCCATCATTCTACTTCTACTTCAGGGTGGCAGGACGAAGCAAGGACAGGTGGTTGTAGCCACCTTCCGGTTGTAGCCAGAGAACATTGGGGGTTGTAGCCTCCTTCTGGTTGTAGATAGAGATTTGGGGAGTTGGAGCTTCCCTCAGGTTGTAGCCTGAGAAACTAGGAGGTTGGAGCCTCCTTCCAGTTGCATCTGAAAACAAAGGAAGTTGGTGCTTCCAATGAATGTAATTCTTCAAGACATATAAGAAAAAACATTCTGTGGTTTTCTCCCGATTTGGGTTTCAACGTAAAACACTGGTGTAATGTGCATGTGTGTGATTGTTTATTTATTACTGCTCATTTTTGGATAATAATTCTACATTGATATAACATTTTAAGAAAAAAGATTATAATTACGTTATTACTGATTCACCCCCCTCTCAGTAATCCAACACCTTGTTGGGTGCCTATTTTCATCTTTATCATGCTGACACTCCATACATTTGGAAATGTATTCTACAATTTCCTTCTTCATGCCTGGCCAAAAGTAATGTCTCTTGACTACTGCCACTATTTTCTGATATCTAGGGTGCCCAACTTAAGGCACATTATGCATTTCTTTCAAGATCATAATTCTCAACTCCTAGGAATTAGGTACATAAGTTCTGTTTTTGTACAAGAGTGTTCCATCAACTTCCAATTTATAATCTTCCACTTTCTATAGCATATTACCTTGTTGTAGCTTTGCCACCAATTCCAGGTAATGCAAATCTGCATTTACAGCTTCCAAAATTCTGCCTTTAATATCATTTTGATACATGCTAATGGTTGTAGCATGTATTTCATGCACTCTTTTGTTGAGTGCATCAACCACTTTGTTCTCCTTTCCTTTGATATGCTTGATATCAAAGTCGTACTCAAAAAGGAATTCCAACCATCTACTCTGCCTATCATTGAAGGTTGGATGATCAAACAAATACTTCAGATCATTATGGTCTGTCCTCAGTTTGAACCTACTTCCCATGAGTTATTGCCTTCATTTCTTCAGAGCATGCACTATGGCTGCCAACTCCAAATCATGAGTTGCATAGTTCTTTTCATGATCCTTTAGTTTCCTGGACTCATAACATATTACAAACCCATTCTGACTGAGGACTCCTCACAGTCCTTCTTTTCATGCGTCTGTACACACTACAAAATATTCATTCAGGTTTGCAATCCTCGGGATCATAGCATTGGTTAATAACTGCTTCAATTGCTGGAAGCTTCTCTCACATTCTTCTGTGCATTTAAATTTATTCTCCTTCCCTTGCAAGGAAGTTATGGGGTGAGATATCCTTGAGAATCCTGGAATGAACCTTCTTTAATATCCAACTAGACCCATAAAGGATCCGACTTCTGTCACATTCTTTGGCACTGACCATTCTTTGATGGATTCTATCTTCTCAGGATCCACGACTATCCTATCCTTTGAAATGATATGTCCCAAGTAATGGATCTACTTTTGATAAAATGAGCACTTAATCAATTTGGCATACAACTGGTGCACTCTTAGCACCTGCAACACCATATTGAGATGATGTTCATGCTCTTCCTTCAACTTGGAATACACCAGGATGTCATCCAAAAATACTATGACAAACTTGTCTAGATATTCTTTGAATACACCATTCATTAGTCACATGAAAACAACGGGTTCATTTTATGACCCAAATACCACTGTGAATTCATAATGACCATACCTTGTTATGAAGTTGGTCTTGCTGATGAATTCATCTTTTATCCTTACCTGGTGGTATCCTGCCTTCAGATCTATTTTTGAAAATATCTTGGCATCCTTCAACTGATCAAAGAGATCATTGATCCTTGGCAAAAGATTCTTGTTGTTAATAGTCACCTTGTTAAACTGTCTGAAATCGATGCATAGTCTCAATGTCCCATCTCTCTTTTTCACAATCAAGACTAAGGCACCCCAAGGTGACACACTTGGGGTGTATATACCACTTCTTCAAAAGTTCTTCAAGCTGCAATTACAGTTCTTTCAGCTCTGGTGTACTCATTCTATAAGGAGTTTTTGACACTGGATTTGCTCCAGGCATCAGGTTTATATAGAAGTCAATATCTCTCTTCGGGGGTAGTCCTGGTACCTCCTTGAATACATCTTCAAAATATTTTAATATTGCATGGTCTTCAATATTTGACACCTTATCCTTAGGTGCTTCTTCCATATGAGCTACAAGTAATTGACAACCTTTCCTATATCACTTCTTCAACTGCATTGCTGAGATTTCTCTGATAGCAACTACTTTGGGAATTCCTTGGACTTTCCTTGGGTTTCCGTCCTCATCCAGGAAAGTGAATTCCTTGTTATGACAGTCTAATATGGTATGGTGCTAGTCACCCCAATCCATCCCAATTAGACAGTCATAGGAACCCAAATGTAAGATGTTCAATTTAGCCTTTGTGCTCATTCCATTCATGTCCACAGGACAAGACTTAACCAATTCAACAACCCTTCTCTTGGCTCCTGTATCCAGCTTCACTAACCAATATTTTCCATCCTTGCTTCTTGGAAAATATAAGCTTTCCACCATTCTACGATCTATGTAACTATGAATAGCTCCTGAATCAATTAAAATATTAATGGGTTGTTTATTGATCATACCTTCCACTTCAAACATATGTGACTGATATTCTACTTGCTTGTTGTCTAGGGATGCATAAATCCTTGGTACACTTCTTCCCATGTCCTCCACTATTTCTGCCTATTGAACATTGTGGACAACCCTCACTTTGTCATTTCTATGGGGGAAATCTATGTACCTATGATTTACTTTACAACCCCAACATTCTATAGGTGGTTTTCTTGGCATTTTCTCACCTACTTCAGCCTTCCTGGGCTCTCTAAAACTTGGATTTCCTTGAGGGATACTCCTAAAAAATGGTGGTTTGTTTCCCTTTTTTCCTCTGTTCCCCCTTAAACTTCTTTTTGTCTTCCCAAGATTTTTGGAAAGTAGGATTTTCTTTTTGTTGATCTTATAATCATTTTTCTCTCCTTATAGTTTCTTCCATAGTTTTCGGATCATCATACTGGATCTTGTCACTGATGGAAGATGGAATCCCACTTAGATAACTTTGAATCTTAATTGTCTCGTCCTTGATGAAGGGAACATATTTCAACAACTCCAAGAATATTCTTTCATACTCATCAATGGACATACTTCCCAGCTTGAGTTCTAAGAACTCTTTCATTTTATTTTCATAATACCTCTTAGTTAAGTACTTATTTTCAAAATGTCTCTTGAATTCCCTCCATGTAACATTATTCTCTCTGATGTGTTGTACTTGCACAAGATGATCCCACCATATGGAAGCCTTTCCTTTAAGTTGGTAAATGGAAATTCTTCCCTCTGTATGAGAAGAATAGTTCTGTAGTTGGAAATATTTCCTCATGCCCAACAACCATGTCTCAACATCTTCATCTTTCTTGTGTTCTTCGTCAAAAGTAGGAGGCTTAATCTTGTTCATTTGTCCCTTCAGTTCATCCACTCCATATCTCCTATGCTTTCTGGTAGGAGATGGGCTTGAAATACTGCGTGCCCTCTTATTGGAATGTTTCAGGGAGTGATTATGATTCCTGGTAATGCTTCTTTATCTTCCTTTCTTCTCAAAGGTCCCACAAATCCCTATTTTTCTTGAGCCACTCTCCTTATCCAACTTATTTTCGATTCTTTCCAAGCTATGTATCAACTTTAAGTTGAGTTCTCTATGTTGATCCCTGGATTTCATGAGATTTTTGTTATCTTCTCGGTGAGTCTGGGCAACTTTTTGCAATATTTCAATGATTTTCATCATGTCTCCTTCCTTATCTGTCTCTTCTCCATGCCCATTGGAGTTTGATCCTTCAACTCCCAAATGGACATCCATTCCTTTAGCTTCATTATCTGAATTGAAAGCATTATGTGCCTCCTCTAGTCTCTACACTCTATGACAATTCGGTTCGGTTCTGACAATCGTTAAATCTGCAAACACAATGTGCATTCAACCAAAATTTGTCAGGCCATCAGTCCCTAACAATTCCACCGTATTCATAAACCAATCTGATTCAAAGAAAACTTGTATATTCCATTTTCTTTCTAACCTCTTCTCTATTCTGCAATAATTTTCAGGCACTATTCCCTTTCTCTTAGCACCCAACCCATGTGACCATGGGCTGTGGCCAAGTGATAGGTTGATAGGTGCTTATTTAGGACTTCAAGCCTCCAGATTTGGAAGTTTTCAAAGAACATCACTACAATCCCCTCAAAGTTATGGATTACCAAACTCACAAAGTAGGGTGTATCAACCGTCCACATGTACCCATCATCCAACGAATAACACTCACTATGGAACCTTAGGCATTTTAGTTCTAAGACTTCGGAGCTTAAGGACTTTGGGACTTCGGAGGATTTCACATCCGCACCTCCCTAATACCCTGAACCATTAATCTTCGAACACTTCCATGTCACCTTTGGTGATTTCATTATGTCACATCACTTCGGTGTTACGAAACTTCAGAAGGTTCTTCCTTTCGTTCCTTATGAAGCATCCTTCCAGAGTTTCAAGTCTCTAGACTTCACAACTAGCAACACACGTCCACTGGGACCCACAACTTCCATGCTTGGACTAATATACTGAATAGTCACATCACTTAACGCTTTTCAAATTGTGGGGGCATGCATTCATGGTTTGGAGTAACCCGTCTTTCATCCCACAATTCTTCTGACATTGACACGTAACCCCTCAGTGAAACCATTTTTTGGATTGTAGGACCACCTTGGATAATTAAATCCCATGCAACTTGGGTTCCTGCAATGCCTCCTGGTCATCGATTTTGATGTATCTTGATCAACGCCAGTGTGGGTCTGACAACCTTTAACTATGTTATTTAACCTATGGGCCCACATAGTACAAATGAAAACATTCCAGGTGGGGGCACATGGTAGGTATAGGAGAGGTCCACGTCACCTTGAGGTTATTGTCATCAGGACTCCCCGCTTTGGCTCTTCGGCGATTTGGAGCTTCGAGTTTCGAGAGTTCTCGTCTCGAAACACACTAATTCTCCTAAATGATATCACCTGAAGTCCATGAATTTATGCCACATATCCTCTCTCTCAGATCAAAAACAAAGACAAACTTTGTTACTCCATGGATTTCCAAAGGATCTCATGGATAACTACCTCGCAACTTTTCCAGATCTGACGGTCTGGGGCTACTCTATTTCCTCCTAAAAAAATCCTAGCCATTAACTCATTTAACCTTGAGAGTTTCTCCCCCTTTGAATATTTCTTCCCGCTATCTCTCCTGAGCTTAATTTCTTGAACCCCTCTCTCCTTAGAGGGTTTCTTTGACACTTAGTCGAATTTTGGATCTGTGCACTCCTTGCAGCCAGAGATGCTCTGAACCTTGAATTTTTTCCCTTTCGAAAACAATTCACTCTAAAATATTTGTCTTGTTAACCACTAACATGGCCCATCCAGGATTACTGTTGAAGCCATGGCTTTGATACCAAATTGTAACATCCTCGGCCACCAACAGGTTGGGCAATGCCACTTCTCACAGACTTTACTTAGCTTTGATACCAAATTGTAATGTCCCCAACCACCAACAGGCCCAACAACGCCACTTCTCAAAACATACAATATATATATGTATATATTTATATATATATGACATGCATTTTAATGAATCTTAAAACAATTAACAAAGAGTTACAGCTAACATATAGATTCAAAAGGAATTGAAAGAAAGTCCACATGCAAGAAAACACATGATACGTTTCAAGAAACACAGACATGTATAGCATACATAATTAAGCATGAACATGATACTTATATTTTAACTATAGTAAAATCACCAAATGCATGCATACCTTCCACGAACCTCCCAGCCTTAGACCACACTGCTCATCACGCTCAATAGTGGGTCACCCCTGTGCTGGGACTAAACTCCATCGAGCAAGGGAATTCTAGGCTTGGCAAGGACAACAAGGAAGTTGCACAAAACAATAGGAATGATATTTTATCCCAAGAGCCACTTACACCCACAACCCAAAGACCCTCATTCCCCACATGCTTGCTCCACCCCAGAAGGGTACACCTTCACTAATACAAGTCCATCGGCTAGTACATCTCCCTTTCCTTGGGGTTCAGCAACAGGCTGGACCAAAAGTCTCAGAGTACTGTAGATGCTACGGGACTCCCTTTCAGGAGAACTTACTTCCCAACAAAATCTCTCACCTGGGAGAGTTTCTCATAGGATTGACAACCTGCTTCTTCAATTCAACTCCTAAGCAATACTGCAACAACATTCAGCTAACATACGGGTGATCACAGAAACATGAAACATATATGGACACCAAAAATTGCAACAACCTAACGCTAAGACACAACATGGCTCACGCAAATAAAAATGTGTCTGGCTTCACCAGAGACACACAGAAAAAATCAAGTAAGACTGTAGGATTCCAAAGGTGTGTACTAGGTACAAAGGCGATGATGATGGAGAACTAGTTCAATGCGTGAATCCTTGGTCAATCGGGAAGGTGAGAGACTTCCATAGAAACATAAGGGTCGTGAGGAAACTTGAAACTAGTCCAAATGCAAGGATGGGAAGCAATGCTCGAATGGGAAGCGAACCCCCAACGAACTGGCTTCTCCAGCTATAAACTACATGCACCCAGGTTGACACATGTCTTCTTGAAGCCGCGTGAGTTCCACTTAGCACTTGTTCCCTTTTTCCCAGGAACTTAGGACAACATGGCTTAAGTCAACCATATCCTTTGGGAAATAATAAAAAAATATTATCCCCTTAGAGGTAAGCCCTTCGAGCTTAGCCCCTACGCCTAGACACTTATCCCCCCTCCCTTACCCTACCTAGTGGAGCTTAGTCCCCCATAACTCTTCTTTGTGGTTGGTCTACATACAATAATGTAATTTTATTAATGATGTGAGTACTTACATATACAAAATCAGGCTCATTGGCCTTGGCATTTGGCTCACCAACCTAATAAAAACATAAGTCTCTCAGCTTATAACCACTCAGCTCACCATCCTATAAACATAATTACAATTCAGCAGGGGCTTGACCTTAGGGTATTACGAAATATGTGCATAATACCTCATCAAAGTATTGTGTTCCTGGGTTGAAAATTTAAATTTAAGCTGAGTTCAAAATTCTTGTTTAAATTCTTTGGCCCACCACACTCCCTATTTATAAGAATAACATTTTCAATATAACACCATCATTTGACCCAGGGTTACAAATTTGAATTGCATTGATAGACACAAGAAAACCACTAGGCACTTACCTTGTCAGCGGAGAAGCACATCTCTTCTAACTTGTTTCATCCCCTTTGACACTTTCATAAACCATAAGTCATGGGATACACTTCAATTATCGGAATTATCCGTGTAATATATACTATCACCAGTTTGATGTCTACGATATCCTCTTTCACATTGGGTCACCAAGGCCTCATAATGAGTTACAATGCTCCTTGCACTACATCAATGATCCCCCATTATAGTGCCCTCATCTGTATACTCATGGAATGATCTCTAAAGTGATTCTCAATGCAACTCTCATATTCCATATCTCGCATTCAACATTTTTCCAATCCTTATTCTTTGTATATGGACAGACTACTAGTTTCACCATTTATATTAATTGATGGTCCGCATAGCCTACAACTCTATTTTAATCCACTTCTCTATGTAACTCCACATTTAGTTGGAAAAATATTGACAATCATTTTTCAACATATTGGCATGTTTCAAGGTTTGTAGAAAGGAAGGAATGATTTCAATCTAAATCAAGAGAAATTGATACAAAACAAGGGCATCCTTACCAAGTACAACATCCAAGGAAATCCCAGGAATTCCTAACCAATCATCTCTCTCAACTGGCTAGCATGGGGAATGCGGGTCACTTCTTTGAGGGCACAACCATCTAGGGAATTCTTACACATTTAATAATTAACATATTGATGTGTTACCTAGATAGTTAGTTAGAGCATGTCTTTCAATATTTGAGCTACTTGCATATGCATATAATATTGAATTCCTAGTTTTGAGTGATGTGAATACATATAATAGGGTTTTGACTTGGAGAAGTATGTAAACCTATATGAAGGGAATTTGCCTCATCAATAAGACTAATCTATTTGATTTGCCTCATCAATATTTTGAAACTGTGATCTAATTTGGGTATGCACAAGGAACTTTAAGAGCAAGTTCTTTTCATATTCAACCCTCTTAGTGTCACAAATATGATAGATTATTTCATCCCACATTGTTTTGGGAATTGTCCAACACAAATTCCAAGGCTCTTCCTAGTAGAACAATTGTTATAGTAAACCCTAGGGTGGATCTTCAAATATATCCCTTGTATAATCCACATAGATATGTGGGATAATAGCTACCATGAAAAACTATATGGAGACCAATTATTAAGTCACATAGAGAAAAACACAAAATTCGCTTTCCACTACCCTTACCATGGAAAAATTGGAGGAAAATTGTTTGACGTGAGATGATGTTGTCCCAAGGTTGGATGTTGTTGAAAATTTAATTGGAGTCTAAGCATGTCGTCAAAGACAAATTGGAGTTTCATATGAAAACTTGAATCCGACCTTAGTTATCCTTCAAAATATGAAGTAGACTAGAACTACTCAAAAAGTTGGTTGAAGAAGAAGCCTCCAACAAAAAAAATTGGTGGGCTTGGAGGCAAGTATTAACTTTGAATATAAACATCAACAGTAGGCTGCATAAAATTTTCGCATTCAACAAGCATGGTTTAATAACATATGAAATAAAATAAACATGAGAATGAAATCAAGCATGGTGTAGGTACCACAAAATAGGTACCTTTCAGATCTATCTTCATTGAGTGAGGATCAATATATACTAGGAGAGGTTGAAAGTGAGATGTATTGTACTATATCTAATAGTTCTAGATAAACTAGAGCTGAAAAGGTAAGGTGAAGATTTCATAGATGCATGAAATTTTTTATTTCCAAAAGAGGGTCATGTGATTATGATGATGAGAGCAAAAGTGACATTGAGTTTCCCTTGAGGTATAGACATCTAGTGCAATGATGGGTACCTAATGAGCTACCTCAATTGGACAGATATTTCTTCATCAATGGGAGGATGTATCACATTGCTCCATCATCCTTACATGGATTGGGGCTATTTTCCATGGATGGCATCAAGGTAAAATATGTCATTGTAACTAAATTGATAGATTATGTCATACCATGCTACAAATACAATCACTGGTTGATGTTGGTATGATATACACGAAGTATGCATAGATACAGAGTAGCTACAAATTATATGGGACTAGTAGACAACAATAAAAAACAAATGGGTGACTATGTATATTGATGTAAGGACAAAAGATTCCTGAAATATTGCGAGCTTTATAAATAGTACATGACCAGGGACAATAACTAAGAAACATAATTGCATATTTGATGGGTGTGAATGAAATTGCATATTCGTATGTGAAACAAAATCAATAGTTACAGGTGAAGAGTTGTTGATGAATTACAATTTGAATCGAATAGATGGAGGGGATGCTACTATGGGGGTAAATATCTTATATACCATTTAACTCAACCTTTGATCAATGACTCTTATTATTTATTTTTTTGCGTTAATTATCTTATATACCATTTAACTAAACCATTTGCATTAATTTTCTTTCTTCTTGTATTGTGGCAGAGTGATCATGCCCAAAATCCTGCACGGTCTGAAGGCAACTCTGACCATGTAAAATTTGATGTAATAACAATTTTTTTTATTATATAGTATTTGATAATATTCAACCTTTTCCATTCTTATGAGGTCAATATTTCAAGATGATATTATGTAATAGTAATTCACTAAAGTTTTTTTTCATTGATGACGTTTATTAAACATGTTTAATTATGTAGTTTTAAATTTGAATATCTCTTGCTTCTTATGTTGTGGTAGGGTGATAGTGGCCGTAAGCCACAACCTAGTGGAGGAAAATCCAATAAGGTAAACATCTATGTAGTTTTAAATTTGAATATGTCATTCTTCTTGTGTTGTGGTAGGGTGATCGTGGCCGGAAGCCATGGCCTAGTGGAGGAAAATCTGATCAAGTAAACATCTATGTAATAGTTACATTTTTTTATATTATATAATTGTTGTTAACATTCGATCTTTTTTGTGCTTATTAGATCAATATTTTCATATGATAACATGTGTATTATATTTTTGCAAGGGGATGGACCTTGATGTACAACTAAGCATATAGCTTATGTGTCTAAGGTAAATGTAAATATGATTACAATATCTAAATTTTTTTAATGTTACAACTATTTTCATAAATTTTATTGATTGATTTATTGTGTCAGGGTGATCATCGAAAGCTACCCATAGCTACATCCGTCCAAGGTGACCGTGGAAAGTCACCCACTTTGTCGCATCAGATAAATGTTAACAATAACTAAACATGATTACAATAACTAAATTTAATTAATGTTAAATTTTTTTTTATTGATTAATCTATTGTGGCAGGGTGACCATGGGAAGTCACCTAGGAGTAGATCAGTCCAGGGTGACCGTAGGAATTCACCATTAGGTGTCGCATCAGGTAAGTGTTAGTGTAATAGTAACTAAATTTGATTACAATAACTAAATTTATTTAATGTTAAAATTAATTTCATTAATTTTATTGATTAATGTATTGGGGTAGGGTGACTATGGGAAGTCACTCGCAATGTCACATTAGGTGCCACATCAAGTAAGTGTTAGTGTATAATAGTAACTAAATTTATTTAATGTTAAGACAAATTTCCTTAATTTTATTGTTTGATGTTTGTAGTCCATACTCGATGTGGATGATGAGGTGTTTGAGGAAGAAATATTTTATTCGACAAACCCAATGGAAACTGTCTGGAAGGCCCTAAAAATGGAAAACATAGAATTACTTGGTTTGATTAGAAGAAGACCCATGACGAAGGAGATCAGTGAAATAATTAGTGAGATAAAAGATCAAATACATTTTTATGGGGTAAGTGGCATCTTTACATAATTTTATCAGTTATGACATATATTCATTTATGATTTTTAGTTTTATATTTTTTTATAGGATCTCATAAATTCAAGTATTCCTTTTGTAGGATTTTTTAAAACATGAGAGTGGACAACCTACAGAGACCTTTATTGGTAGCAGTGATGCTCCAATGCGGCCACAACATCAAGATAGCATACACGTGAGGCTTTTGACTCTCTTGATATTTTCCTTCAATCAAATGATGAGGATATTGATTTTGAGAAGCACGACATCCCCGAACATGGATATACAGACACTGGGACTCCAGATGATGTTGGATATGAGCCTAGTGTCGGCTGCGAGGAAGCTTATCCTAAAGCAGCA
Source organism: Picea sitchensis (assembly GCA_010110895.2). Lineage (NCBI taxonomy): Eukaryota > Viridiplantae > Streptophyta > Pinopsida > Pinales > Pinaceae > Picea > Picea sitchensis. Next base: position 39,325 of record SNQJ01S0033699.1, read on the forward strand.
TGGGTGAAAAGCACAGGAACACTAGATCTCACCTTTCTGGTGGATGACGACTATTTTCCAATAAATATACAAAATATTGCAGGTATTTATTAATTAATTGATTGATTTTTATCATGTAATTTAAATGCACATATGTCGAAATTATTTTAAATTAATCATCATAACATTTTTGCAAGAAATAATGTATTATATAGGAATTTGAATGACAAGGCATTGGAGATTTTTGGCCCCACCATTCACACAAGGCATTAGATAACTTTGTCCCCACCATTTACAATTTGAAACATGAATTGATAAGCCATATGGTAAACATGTTTGGAAATACATTCAACAAAAAAGTGGTCAGCCAGTTAGTTGGAGAGAGTTTGAAATATATCGGAGCCCAGTATAGGAAAAAATTGGAAGAAAACCTCAAGTATGAGCTTCCTCCCATGGTTTCTAAGAAAGAGTGGAAGGAATTTATAGAGGATGCAAAGGATAATTTTCTAAAAATACAAGGAAAAGAACCACGACCTGGTAAATCAAGGTATGACACATATCATATTTTTAGTGAAATATGCTCAATTTTGTTTTTGTTTTAAATAACAATTGTGACATCTAACATATTTCAAAATTTTCATAGTTTGCCTGACACCTCCAAAGAAACAAAGGATAGAGTGGAAAAGAATGGGAAACATAAATTGGGCAAGGGTGGCTACATAAAACTAAGAGCACGAATTGTAAGAATTAAATGATTAATTGTGGAAAATATTTATTTAACAATAGAAAACAAATAATTTTTTTATTACAAGCAATTTTAATGATGTTATGCATTGCAAGGAAATAAATTCAAATTCCCTGCCACCAAGGATGACCTAAATCTTGGTTTCAATGTTTTTTTTCAAAGTGTGGTTGATTTCGAAAAATATTGGGGCAGACACCAATCTCCCCAATGATGCAAATGTAAATAAATAAAATCAATAAGGCCATCATTGTAGTATACTTATAAAATATATTCATGATTGATTATATCACCAATAACTAAAAGTTTATGTTTGTTTTAAGCAGGAGAGAAACCGAAGCAGTGAGGGTAGTGGTACTCAACAATTACCAGTTGATAGTGGGGAGTACCTACCGTATGATATTGGGGAGCACACTATCCATTAGGGTATTTATGCTTTATAAATAGAAGTATCTATTATGATTATAGATATTTATTTGTCTACGTGTACTTAAAAAGTTTCTTCTTTCAATGGAAGAGAATGTAGCTCATGAGGGTGAACTGTAAGAGGAACAAACGATGCAAGAAATGAACACACCACTTTTCACAGCTAGACATATGGGTAAAGAGAAATATTGTAATGTTATTCGAAATAATGAAATAGTTATTTCAATAATATTTTAGCATATCAATAGGATCGTTTTCATTGTTGCAGCTGATACCCATTTGGAACTGCCTCCATGCCCTGCTCATCGATGTACCATATGTATGGTACATGAGGGAATGGAAACACAATCAACACATGGACAAGGTGCAAAAAATGCATTGCCAGATGAGGATGATGATATCCGACTCATGGGTTTTATGAAAAAAAAAACAAAAACAAAAACAATTGATTGCATAAATTTATGACTTGTATTTTGATGACTATCATTATTAATATGAATGAATGTTTATATGAATTTCGTCCTTATGAATGCATGTTTATATGTTTATATGTTTATATATTTTGATGACTTGCCTAGTTATGCATGAATTTTTATATGTTTTCTATGTAAAAGACATCATTTATTGGGTACGGGGAATTGAGAGAGATGTGAGGGGGAGGGAGGGGCCATATGTGATTCCACCTTCACGTGGTTGGACCTGTTTAGTAGAGAATAACCTATTGTCAAAACAAAGAGAATATCATTAAGGTATTCCACTTTAGTATTTCTAGAGTCTTTTACATGTTTAAATGCCTGTTTATTTTCTTATATATTATTTACTCATATAAAAAAAAATTCTTCGATGATTTTTGTAGGTCTTGGTAATGGAAATGCAACTCGTGGACAACTCTTATCAAGTTTTATGGGTTGATGGACCGGATGAAAGGACATTGATAAGGTAAGGGTTTTGACGTGGTTTTTATAGTCTAGTTGGCCCATTGGTTTTATTCTATTAGTAATTGACAAGTGGGTTCCTATTTTACAGTTGCATGTGCAAAAGAGGGACAAAGGACACACTGGATGGTTTATGACAATATCATGTAGAGAATGATCAATTTCGCTAAGTAAAGGTCTTGATTTTCAATCATTTCTATCGTAAGGTATGTTTTCTATATGTTTTGCAGTGCCCATCCATTTCATTTAATTATCCATATCATGATTCAATCTCAAAATAAATTCAAGTTAAAATACATAAACAAGGAAGTGGATTCCATCCTAATTAAATTAAGGACATCACCAGGAAACCCATTTAATATTAGGGAGAAAACTGCAATTCAAAGTGAAAGTGGGAAGTTCTATAGGAGAGATAAGACTAGATCCCAAGAAACTCCTAAACTAATCACCCCAATCTCCTCTTCCATAGTAAATGTGGAGGAATCCCATTCCTACATGAATCCAATTAAGGGAACCTAAGGAGGAAAATACAATGGAGCCTATATAATCCACCTTGCAACTCACTCTAAAAGAATTAGAATTAGCTAGGGATGAGGCCCTCAAATGTAGAAACATAGAGAAAAATAATATGGACAACCGAAATAAGGTATAAGGAATCCCAAAGGGAGTGGAGAAACAATTCCACCACCTACAAGAAAATTTTCAAATCATGAGAATGAAAGGAGTTAATAGTCATAAGAAACTAGAAATGAAAAACAAGAATTCAAAGGAATAACTGGCAAGAACTAAGAAGGATTTGACTGATCAAATTTACCAGACAATGATAATGAAGGTATACATAACCAAAATGGCCTATATTGAAAAATTTGTGATGATATATAGAAAAATAACCAAATTTCAAAACCTTTTTCTCAGAGAGCAGTGCTATAAATTTCAAATGCAGAGTCTAGTGCAATAGGTTCCATTTAAGATAGAGACCCAAAACGAATTTGTGGGTGTATGTTAAGATAATGATGAAGAATTAGGGATAGGTTGTGTGAATTTTATCTACACAAACATTCCCTCCCACATCCCTACAAATAGAACCCAAACTCATATGTAGTGGATTTCCAACTCGGGGCACTATTGTATTGGATTCAACATAAGGATTTGAGAGAAGTTGAATTGAATAAATATAGGGAAGAAGAGATAAATATCCCTCTCTGGTTCAAGGTTGAATCCCCCAAACTAGACAAGATCATAACCATCAATGGGGCTCTCATCTCAAATGTGTAAGTGGCAGCCATCTTAGAATAAAAATAGATGAAATACATTGCTCATTTTGAGGAAACCTTAAGGTTTCTAGGGGAGGAGGTAGATTAATATTTCCAAGGGAGTGGCATTCACTACAACATGGTATTCAAATAAGGGAACTCTACTCACCTATAAATCTCCAATATGCCTTGTTTAGGGCCTCACTTTGCAAGGATTCCTTGAGAATATTAAAATGAAAGTGAATTGGTTTAAGATTGGTGGCCGACATGAAATTTTTATTTTTATTTTTTTTAAACCTACAGTCCTCGTCGCTATAGAGAAGAAAAACCATGGAAAATATAGCATTCTTGTCAAAACAAAAAACTTGTCATTTGTGTTTTTCCACAGATGTTTGTCTCTATATTGACAAATGTTTGTCTCTATATAGATGGATGTTTTTCGCTATATAGACATATGTTTGTAGTTATATATAAGGATGTTTGTCTCTATATTGACGAATGTTTGTAGCTATATAGATGATTTTTTGTCGCTATATAGATTAATGTTTGTAAAAAAAAAAAAATGCAACAAATGCTTATCATTCGTGTTTTTTCACATACTTATGTTGCTATATAGACTGATGTTTGTCGCTATATAAACATATGTTTGTGAAAAATAAAAATAAAAATCAAGAATGGCATGTGGAAGCCATTTTTCATGGATGCTTCCATAATGAGTTCTTCTTTTTCGATATAGTGATGAAAAAATATCCACGAAAAATAAAACTTGATTTCATGGCAAGTGCAATGAATAAGTGTCACAATAGCAACAAAAAAGCGTGGCAAATTTGATCATATTTAGTAGTGTGATTATTGTTTTGAAAGAGAATGGAGAGTAGTTAGAGAATCAATATTGAGAAATTTAATGGTCAAATATTTGAGATATGGAAGATCAAAATGGAGGACCTTATTATAGACAAAGAACAATGGATTATTTTGGATCTTGGTAATACACCTACAATTATGGTGGTGGAAGATTGTACAAAGTTGGATAAAAGGAAAACGATACTATTTTAGTTGTTTCATTTAGATTCAGTGTTACTGAATATACCAGGAGAATCTACAACCAAGGAATTATGGGATAAGTTAGGGACATTGTATTAGTCTAAGTTCCAAGAAAAAAATTGTTCCTTCGAAATAAGTTGTATCTCGTAAGGACGAATTATGAAGGCCTCATGACAAAGCATCTCAATTCCTTGAACATTGTGGTAAGTTAGTTTTTGTCTATTGATATTAAAATATATAATGAATATAAGTGCATTATTTTACTATGTTCTCCAAAAAATTCATGGGAAATTTTGGTTGTAGCTATTGGGAGTAATGCAACCACATTAAAGTTTGATGATGTGGTTTCATACTTACTATAAATGGAAGAAATGAGCAATAAAACTATGTATAGTTTATAATAATATGCCTTATTTGTAAGAGTTCATCCCCAATATAGAAATGAAAAAAATTCTTTGAGGTGGAGATCTAAATCTAGAGGTAGATATAAATGTCTAGTAAAATATTTAAAGAAATGTTGGAAATGTGGAAAATATAGGCAGTATAAAAAGGGTTGTAGGTCTAAAAATATTGATAGAGGGAAGGGATATGATGATGTTTCTTCCATATAAGAGAAGACCTCTTAAAGGAAGGAGGGTATATGTACTTGGACTCTACACGAACACATTTAGATCATGATGTATGGTTAATCGACTCAAGTGCTTCTTTTGATGTGACTCCTCATAGGGAGTGGTTTTGTGAATATGAAAATTATCACGGAGGTGATGTTTTCTGAGGAGATGATTTGACAACTAGAATATCAATACATGGAAGAGTTAACTTTTTTCTCAAGGATGGAAGGATCAGAACATGCCCTAGGGTTGTGCACATTCTATAGATACCTAGAAAATTGATATCCATAAGTAAGATGAGTGATACAGGTGTACAAAATATATTTGAAATTGAGTATAAATGGTTTTGGGATACCACATGAATTTGATGGGAAAAAGGTGGAAGTGGGGTGCAAAGAATCAAACACATGCATGAATGCACGTAAGTTCCTAGAAATGCATGAACATTCCTAGAAATGCATGTGCATTCCTAGAAATATGCATTCATTCTTAATCCTACAACCCAATTACTCACTAAATCACCAAAAACACTTTATAACTCAGATTATTTATGAATGCATGTGACTTATTGAGAAACACATGTCGAATAACACATGTGCATTCCTGAAAAAAATTGAAATGAAAAAACACACACATGCTTTAGGAACATGTGTGTGTCCCTAAAGAATGCAAATTATTATGAAAATTAATGCATGGACATTATTAATAACACAAAATCTCTCTCTCTCTCTCTCTCTCTCTCTCTCTCTCTCTCTCTCTCTCTCTGCATGGACATTATTAATAACACAAAATCTCTCCATTTTTTTTTATTTATCTCTCCCTATATCCTAGTTTTTTCCTCCCTCTCCTCTCCCTCCCCTTTCTCTCTCCTCCTCACTACCACCTCTTCCCCTCTTCTCCCCATTCCCCTCTCCCCCACATCATTTCCCCCCCTCTCTCCCTTTGTCTCTCTATATCTCTCTCACTCTCTCCTTCTTCTCTCCACCTTATTGGGGAAGAGGGTGGAATATGACATGAAACAAAAAACAAATCACTATAGATAATCAAAGAGGAACAAAAAATTTGAAGATAAAGGGTGTTTTATAAATACACGACTACAACAAATAAGTAGAGCACATTGTGATCAGAACATCATAGTTCATGTTACGCATATTTATCCACATGATCTATTACATAATATAAATGATAATAAGGACCGAAGGAGTCTCCTTTTTATATATTCAGTATCTAACCAACTTCCATAGAATAAAGAAGACCGTGTCCACATGTAACCTTCAGATATTAGAGTTGAGTCCACCAAATACATGCTAACAAGTTATCCTGACAAGGATGATCGACCCGAACAAATATGCATCCAACTTGTAGTCTATTTCTCGGTCGGTCTATCCACCACATGACTATCTTTGATTGTTGTTCTACTGTATGATCGATAGGGATGTCAAATACTCAACCAAATGGCGTAGTGTGTTGGTCAATTACCCGACTGACTATATCTGGATGTTGGTCAAAGAATCGACCAACTAAACCCAGGAGATGTGTAATGAACCATCAATGCTTGATGTTCCAACACCCCCCAATCAATACATGTCTTTGGATATTAAGGAGGTGAAATTACTCCATTTTGACACCCCCCAATTAATTGTAGCTTCTTAAATCCCAAGCATCATGCAGAGCTTGATAAATATGGCTTTAGCTAAAAGTTTGGTGAATATACCAAGAACCTGATCATCTATTCGAAAATATTCAAGAGATACAACATTCTCATGAACCAATTGTCTCAAATAATGAGCATGGAGCTCAACATGCTTCATCTAGCCTTTGGAAACAATATTTTTAGCAACCTATATAACACTCCATTTATCACATTAGATTGCATTCGAGGTTTGAACAACAAGGACAAGTTCTCCAAAAATATGGTGAATCCATACTTCTTCAGTACCTTCTTGAATGACACCATGCCATTATTATTCTATAGTCGAAAAATAGAATAAATTTTGTTTATTACACGACCACACCAATGGTCCATTGCTATAGTGAAACGTATATCCATAAGTGCACTTCCAATCATCATTCTCATCATCCCAGTTGGATTTAGTGAACACGACTAGTGAATCTGAACTTTAAGAATACTTGATACCAAAATAAGCAATATCTTTGAGATAAAGGATAATTAATTTGACTACTTTACAATGGATTTCTTTAGGGTCTTGCATAAACAAATAAAACACACTAACAATAAATGAAATGTTAGGTCGACTATGAGTAATATAAATAATATTGTTGACTAGTTGTCGATAGAGTGTAGCATCGACTGTGGGTGTTTGATAGATTCTGGTAAGATTTACTCCAGAATGAAAAGAAGTAGCACAAGGATTGAAATAACCCATATTAAAACATGTCAATAGATCCATCACATATTTATAATGAGAAATGAAAAAGATATCATAAAGTGGTCATACTTCAAGACCCAAAAAATAATGCAGAGTACCAAGATATGTCATGTCAAAGGAGTCAACAAGTTGTTTCTTCAATCTAAGGATGAGATCATTAGTATTTCTAGTAATGAGTAAGTCATATACATATACAAAAAAAATCAAGGTGTCTCCATTGGTATGGATTACATACAAGTTGTGATCATATTCACAATGTTTGAAACCAAGTCGAAGAAATAAATTATTGATCTTATCAAACCAAGCTTGGGGAGCTTTCTTGAAACCATAAATAAACTTCTTGAGTCGAAAAAACAAATGCGAATCTCTCACAAAACTAGGTGGTTATTCCATGGAAATTTATTCATATATGTCTCGATGAAGAAAAGAACTCTTCACATCCATATGATGGATTTTCCATACAAAATGAGCATCAAGGGAAAGAATCAGTCGAACAACATTCATATTTGTGATAGGGGGAAATGTTTCAGTGCAATCTATTCCTTCTTGTTGAGAAAATCACTTCACAATGAGGCATTCTTTATGTCACCCAAAAACACCTTCATAGGTAAATTTTGTCTGGTAGACCCATCAACACCTCACAATGTTCTTTCCTTTCGGTTGAGGACGAAGTCCCAAGTATGATTATTCAACAAAGAATCAATTTTTATCTATATTACCCACTCCCATTTAATTCATCCATCATCATCTGAATAAGTAATAGGATTAGAGGTTTCAAGTGCAAGAGTCATCAAGGAAACACTGACAAGTTTCTTTTGAATTCAAGTTTTTCATCTGGAGGAGGCATCTCCAACATTATCTCCAACAACTTCAATTGTCTTGGAAGCCCATATAGGTAGACAAGAAACAGGTGAACTATGGTTCACTTAAATAGGTTGATCAAAATCCTGAGTGTATTCGGTTGGTGGACCAATCAAAGAAGAGGACAATAGACTAGTTGACTCAAAGGTCATCAGTCCAACTGAAACCTGAAGAGTCTTCAACTATATAGTCAAAGGGATGGAGTATGGAACATGAGAGTCAGTGTAGGAGACAACAACAAATGGATCATCCTTCAACAATCCATAGGAGTAATTTAACAACTCAATTTCTGAATACTTCTCATCAAAATGTACATTTCATATGATAATGATTTTCTATTTGATGGGATCAAACAGTCTATAGGATTTCAACTCTTCAAAGTGTCCCATCATGATGTAAGAATGTCTCTTTGCATCCAAATTATTTCTGCAATCATCGGGAATGTGATCCCAAGAAACACATCAAAACAAAGAGAGGTGGTCGATGAAAGGATTCTTCTCATACCATCATTTGATTCGATTCATGGAAGGAACATCTCTAGTCGAGGCGTGATTGAGAAGATAATTCTCACAGTATACCACTTTATCCCAGAAGCGAGGAGGAATATATTTAGCTTGCAAAAGACATCTATCCATTTAGACTAATGTATGATTCTTGTGTTCTATGATGCCATTATAATGAAGTGTGTGAGGAACTGACCGTTGTCAGTTAATACCATATCAAAGTAGGTATTATGAAAAAGGTCGATTGACATACTTACCACCATTTTTTGATCTTGGAAAGATGATGGGTTGACCACATTTCTATTCAGCAAAGGCCCATAACTCCTTGAAATTTTCAAAGAAAAGGTTCTTATTATTCAGAAATTAAACCTATCTAAAGTGAGAGAAATCATCAATGCAAGTCAAAATGTACCTTGCACCTACCAATGAAGGTAGATTGATACAGTAGACATCATTGTGAACTAGTTCCAGTAAATTTTGTGCTTGCCATGCTTTGCCACAATTGAATGGTACTTGATTATGCTTCCCAAGCACACAACCCTTATAGAATTCTTCAGGAGGAAACACCTTCAACAAACCAAAGACCATGTTCCAATTTTCCAATGCCTCTAGACTTTGTAAATTTAGGTGAATAAGTTGCTCATTCCAAATTCGAATTTTCTCATCGGTGTGAGCAACAAGTGAAATCGTTTCAGTGTTAGGTCGATTCATGTCATAGTGTTTATATAGATTTTCTATTGGGCCAAGGATCCCATCAATGAAAATCAACTTCCCTTTATTTAAATCGTGAAAATAGAACTGATCTAGACAAAATTCCACAATATTTCTTGTATGTTCAACTAAGAAGTAGAAAAAATATTGGCACTTAGTTTTGGCACATGATAGACGTCGAAAATATTATCGTTTCAACAAGAAACATCACACTAACCAACAACATTCATAGAAAAATCATAAGAAAAATATTTTTTCTCTCCTTAGCTTCATCCAATCACGTGAACGAGGCATCCTTAGCCATGTGATGAGTGCACACCAAGACAACTACCCATTCGTTCTAGACAGATAGAGATAACAAGGCCTAAATATTTATGACTTGGAAGGTGAAATTATCAACAGACAGGCATATAGTGGACATGTCTCCTTCAAGGTGTTTATCCTTGTCCTTTAAGTTGTCTCTCTTATTATAACACACTTTCTCCACATGTCCATTATTTCCATAGTACTAACATGCATTCTTGTTTTGACTTTGATGGGGGAATCTATCTATCTCTGAGATTTCTGGTCACTGTATCCAAGTTTCTATGTAGAGAAATCAAACCGTACTCTATTGTTTGTTGGATTACTGAGAGGGGGGTGAATCAATAATAGAATAATTATAATCCTTTTTCTTCAAATAATCCAAGTGTTATATCAATGTAGAATTATTATCCAATAATGAGAAATAAGAATTGAACAATCACACACATACACAGTACATTAGTGTTTTACGTGGAAACCCAAATCAGGAGAAAACCACATAATGTTTTTTCTTATATGTCTTGAAGAATCACATTCATTGGAAGCACCAACTTCCTTTGTTTTCCAGCTACAACTGGAAGGAGGCTCCAACCCCCTAGTTTCTCAGGCTACAACCTCAGGGAAGCTCCAACTCCCCAATTCTCTGGCTACAACCAGAAGGAGGCTACAACCCCCTATGTTCTTCAGCTACAACCAGAATGTGGATACAACCACCTGTCCTTGCCTTGTCCAACCATGTTGAAGTAGAAGTAGAATGATGGAACCACTATCACACTATCACTGTGAGATATATAGCAGTAAAACTATACCAATAAACCTGAACCATGCATGAACCATGCATCAACCTGTACCTCAACCTGTAATCAACCTGTACCATAAACAAGTGCATCAACCATGAACCAACCTGTACCATAAACAAGTGCATCAACCATGAACCAACCTGTACCATAAACAAGTGCATCAACCCTGCACCAACCTGTGCCAAACAATCTGTAATCAACCTGTAGCATAAAAAAGTGCAACCAACCATGTACCAAATATGTACCAATCATGTGTCAACTACTCATCAACTATGACTCATCAATATGTACCAACATCATCAACTATACACCTGATGTATGTGCTAACTCATCAACTACTTGTCTCAACAATGTACCCAACCTGTACCTCAACCAAAATCCCTCATCAATTTCATCATCCAAATATGATTTATAACTCTATAATAGACCTGGTTTATGTGATCACATACCTGCAAACCTTCCTTAACTTTAAACAACAAGAGACTAGCATTTACATCAAACTTTTCTTTAGTCTCACATGACTAGTTTTTGATTAGTCAACAACCCTAACTTGAAATAATCATAACTTTGTACCTATAATGAAAAAATATCTGAAACTGATACACAATGTTCTTCAGTGTGTTTTGTGCAATTCCTCTAGGTGTCACTACTTGGAACCTTTCAGAAAAGTAGTTATAACAAAAATGCCATACCTTGTTGAATTCTGGCTTATTCTAGAGAGTGATCTTGTAGAGCGTGCCCCACATGGAATATTTGTTGAATCGATCTGAAAATGTTACAAAACATACTACAGACTGTACTATAACCAACAAATTTGGTCTTACTGAATTTGGATCTTAAAAAGCATCATCAAAAGAATTTATCCTTCCTTGAATTTTGACCTTCTTTTCTTCACCTTCCCTCAGGAATTCGGCTTAGATATCCTTTGGTTACCTCAGAAACCTATAGGTATTCAATATTCTCAAGTGTATATAAAATGAGAGAGCCTTGCCTCTTATTTATACTCTCCAAGTAGCTTCCTTAAAAACATCTTCTAGGTCACTTTGCCCACTTTCCTTATTTTAGGGTTAACCCACTTCTAATTTCTCTATTAAATTTATTATTTAAATCATTTATTTTGGATTCACTTTGAATTATAGTACACTCATCAATTCAATTTATTATTTATATTCTAAAATCTGTTAAACCACTTTGACTACTTTGACCTTTTGGGGCTTCTAGATTACATAAGAGGGTCCTCCAACTTCATAAGGCCATAACTCTCAAACCGTGAGGAGTTATGTGACGTTCCACATACCACATGAAATGGAATGACATGTACCATCCATATATAATAGTATTACTTGCAAATATATTAAAAATGATACCATTATCCATAAAAAAAACTTGGGTCCATTACCCAAACTGGGTTTCTCCAACTTCTCATGTCCATAACTCTCTAACTATGAGGAGTTATGTGACATTCCACATACCACTGGAAATGGAATGACAAGAAATATCCATCTAGGATAGTTTCAATGAGAAATGCATTGACGTTCATCTCATTATTCCACAAATAAGCATGGGTTCTCTAACCATACTTCTAGGATAACTCAATCTGCAAAGCATCTTCCTGTGAGGGCTTTCACCATAAGGGGCCCACTTTGGAGTTCATCCATTTCTACTTATTATCAAACATGAAAATAAAATAATGAGTCATATTTACATCAAACAATATTGGGTCCGTTACCCAACCTTTGTGCTACGAGGCTTTCTTCAAGGGTTGACATCAATGACAACCGACCTTAATCAACAGTCTCCCCCTTTGGCATTGATGGAAACACTATGATGCAATACTAAAATCATACCACTCATGCTCTCCCTAGAACCATGCATTTGTCCTCTGCATCTGATAAATCTACTCCCCCTGGAACGATGCCTCTATCCTCTGCATCTGATAAATCTCTCCCCCTTTGTCATCAATGGAAAAGGTATATTTCCATCAGGGGTTTCTCCCCCTGATTGAACTGTCTTCTTATGGTGTTTCCTAGTGTGCATCTAAGACATATAAGATAAGCATTCAAAAGAATTCATTTTGGAGTAGAAACAAATCTGATTCTTTGGTGAAGATACTGGAAGGCTTCCCGTGGAAGTGGTTTTGTAAAGATGTCTGCCACTTGTTCTTTTGTTCACACATACTCAAATCTAATGTTCTTTTCTGCAACATGTTCCCATAAAAAGTGATACTTGATTTGAATGTGCTTCGTCTTGAAGTGCATCCCCAGATTCTTTGAGATATTGATGGCACTTGTATTATCATAATAGATTGGAATGGGCTCATCATACTCAACCTATATATCTATCAGAGTTTGTTTCATCCAAAGAACCTGTGTACAACATGATGTTGCTGCAATGTACTCTGCCTTAGCTGTAGATAAGGATATTGATGATTGTTTCTTTCTTAGCCATGATACTAAAAACTCACCCAAGTAGAATGTTTCTCCACTGGTGCTTCGTCAGTCATCAATACAACCTGCCCAATTTTCATCTGTGTAGGAAATAAGTGATAGATCCTTTCCTTTTGGATACCATAATCCAAATTCTTTCGTTCCTTTGAGATATCTGAAAATTCTCTCCACTGCTAATACATGTGATTCCTTTGGTGCTGATTGAAATCGTGCCATCTGTCGAACTTCCTGCATTACATCTTGTTTGGATTCTATCACATATCGTAGGCTGCCAATCATTGATCTATAGACTTCGAATCATCATCTTTGCTCAACTTGCAGCTGGTTTGCATGGGAGTGATAACCGGTTTGCAATCTTCCATTTTGAACCTTTTTAGCATTTCTTTGATATACTTGGTTTGAGAAATAAAAATTCCTTGGTTTCTTTGGCGTGTCTGAAATCCCAGAAAGAAGAATAGTTCTCCAAGTAACGACATTTCAAATTCATTATGCATATCTTTTGCAAATTTCTGGCTTAACCTTTCATCATCACTACCAAAAATAATATCATCAACACAAACTTAAATTAATAAAATATTACCTTGACTTACCTTGATGTAGAGGTTGATGTATGCACTTCCTTTTCTGAACCCTACCTGCTGCAGATACTTATCTAGTCTAGAGTACCATGCTCTAGAAGCCTGTTTTAGACCATACAAGGCCTTCTTTAATTTACACACATAATCTATGTTTTCTGACAAATGAAATCCTTCTGGATGTTCAATGTAGACTTCTTCTTCAAGTTCCCCATTCAGAAAACCTGATTTTATGTCCATTTGATATATTTTAATATTTTTGGAGCATGCATAAGATAAAAGAAAACAGATTGCTTCCACTCTGGAAACTGGGGAAAATGTCTCTTCAAACTCGATTCCTTCAACCTGTGCATATCTTTTACATACCAATCTATCTTTGTTCCTTGTAACCTGTCCATCTTCATTCAATTTATTCCTGAAGACCCACTTTGTGGCGATCACATTCTTATTCTTTGGTCTTGGAACTAGTTCCCAAGTGTCATTTTTCTCTATTTAATCCAATTCTTCATCCATGGCCTTATTCCAAGATTCATCCTTGCTGGATTCTTCAAAAAAGTTTGTTCAATTGTAGATAAGAGTGCTAGGTGTGTTTGTTCTGGCGAACGGATTCTTCTTCTAGTCTCAACTCTTGCATCTTTGGTTTTGATAATCTGATCTGAAGGATGATTCTTTTGTATTCATTTATGGGTTTCTTTGGAGATACTTGTTGAACTTGCTCTTCTTATTCTATTGGATTCTCTTCATCTTCCTCTTGTACTTCTTTTTCGTCTTCTTCTTCTTCTTCTTCTAAGGTTTGTTTCATTGATTCAATTTCTTCCTTTGATTTTGGTCTGCCTGTTTCATCAATTGTTATGTTGATGATTTCCACAAATTTTTTCAATCTTAGATTGTAACACTTGTATGATTTCCTTGTACTTGAGTAACCAACAAGTAATCCTTTGTCCACACGAGAGTCAAACTTTCCCATTTTTCCATCTTCCCTTTTGATATAGCATTTTCTTCCAAAAACTCTGAAGTGCTTTACATTTGCTGGTCTTCCTTTCCATAGTTCGTAAGGAGTTTTGTTAGTGTTGTTTCTGAGCATTACTTTGTTTTGAATGTGAACTATTGTATGCACTACCTGTTTCCAAAAAATATCTGTCAATTTAAAATCCATTAACATTGTTTGAGCCATTTCTTGTACTGTCTTGTTCTGTCTTTCAACAACTCCATTCTGTTGAGGTGTCCTAGAAACGGAAAATTTCCTATTTATTCCATGATTGTTGAAGTAGTCCATAAATTCCTTTGAGCTGAACTCTCCTCCATTATCATATCTCAAGCATTTGATTTTTGAATCCATTTCATTTTCAACCGTTTCCTTGTAGATCTTGAAGTTTTCAAAAGCTTCTGACTTATTCTTGAGAAAGAAAACTACAGTCATTCTTGTATAATCATCAACTAATAACATGAAGTATTTATCACCTTTTAAGCCCTTTGTTTTAGTTGGTCCAACTAGATCAATATGCACAATTTCTAGTGGTCTTGTCATTGAATATTCGTTTTATTTAAACCTAGTCTTTGTTTACTTTCCTTGTTGACAATGCTTGCATAAAGTGTTGGTTGGTTTCGTGATCTGGGGAATTTCTCTGACTGCTTCTCTTTTGCTAACTTTGACAAGGTTATCAAAATGTATGTGCCCCATTCTTCTGTGCCATAGCCAAATTTCATCTTCCTTTCCTAGAAAACACTTTTCATTTCCAATTTCACTTAACACATATATGTTGCTTGAAGTTCTTGCAACTGTAGCGACCAATTTTCCTAAACCTTATTTTCTTATCTCACACTTTTGTGAATCTAAAGTAACTTTATGACCTTGGTCACACATTTGAATCACACTTAGAATATTATGTTTCATATCTTCTACTATTAGAACATTTTCTACCTTTTCATTCTTGTTCCCAATTCAGAATGTTCCTTTTCCAATGATTTTGGCTGAATCATCATTTCCGAAGGAGACTGATCCATCTCTTTCCTTTTGTAATGTAAGAAACTTGTCTCTATAACCTTCCATGTTTTTTTAACATCCACTATCAACATACTAACCACGTTTCTTCTGCTTAGATGTTACAGCAGTTGTGCATTCTTCATTGCTATACTAATCTTTCTTTCTTGTCCATGTCATTTTTTGAGGTTCCTGTCTATGACTGTTGTTATTCTGTTGAGGTTCTTTAGGAAGGAATGTCATTCTGCAATCTTTGGCCACGTGTCCAAAATTGTTACATTTGTAACATTCCACTTCAGTGCTCAAAGATTCAAACCTGTTGTAACTTCTTCTCTGTGTTTCACTAGGTCTTCTTGAATAACCCCTTTGTGTATGACTCTCAAAGTTGTTATTGTTCCTGTTGTTATCTCTGCAATTCACATATTTATGCCCAAAATTATTACATGCATAACATAAACAAAAAAATATAGTTTGATACCTGGGAGTTGAATATTTTCTAAAAGGAGGTGCTATTATGAATCCTTCTTCTTATTGAGGCCCATCTGTTTGACGTTGATTTTGAAATCTGAATCTTCTTAGTGAAGGAGTGTCCCTGTAATCTTCCTTGTATATCTTCCTATCCCCTTTGATTGTTTCTGCATAACTTTTTGGATATGTTTTTTGCTCTGTTGTTTTGGAGCTTGATCCCTTTTCTGTCTAATTGTATCCAATTCTGGACTTGTCAAGATGAGATTTTTTACTACTGATAATGTCATCCAGAGATTTTGAGCTATTCTGCATATTTTTCTTTTGAATATCCTTTCTTAGTGCGGAAATCTCTGCTCCCAAGTTTCCAATGATCTTGTCCTTTTCTTCTATCTTTTCTTTGAGTGCTTCATCAATTCTTTTATCTTCTTCTATTTGAACCTTCAATTTTGTGATCATTTGTTCTAGTTCTCGAGTATCCTTTTTCTTGTCTAGTTCTGCTTGTAGTTTCTTGTTTTTCTT
>SNQJ01S0033699.1:103175-113181 GCA_010110895.2 Picea sitchensis
TGATAGTGTGACAGTGGTTCCATCATTCTACTTCTACTTCAGGGTGGCAGGACGAGGCAAGGACAGGTGGTTGTAGCCACCTTCCGGTTGTAGCCAGAGAACATTGGGGGTTGTAGCCTCCTTCTAGTTGTAGCCAGAGAATTAGGGAGTTGGAGCTTCCCTCAGGTTGTAGCCTGAGAAACTAGGGGGTTGGCGCCTCCTTCCAGTTGCAGTTGGAAAACAAAGGAAGTTGGTGCTTCCAATGAATGTAATTCTTCAAGACATATAAGAAAAAACATTCCATTGTTTTCTCTTGATTTGGGTTTCCATGTAAAACACTGGTGTACTGTGTATGTGTGTGATTGTTTATGCTCATTATTGGATAATAATTCTACATTGATATAAGATTTGAAGAAAAATGATTATAATTATGTTATTACTGATTCACCCCCCTCTCAGTAATCCAACATTACTCATGAATGAAAAGGATAAATTGATAAATGAAATTTATAATAAAATAAGAATATTAAATGATAGACTATTTTGAATATCTCAACAAGTCAACCTTATATAAATTAAAAATATATATTTCATATATATATATATATATTAATTTTTTATTAGATTTTTGAAATAAATATGGATGCATTTGCCACAAATTTTATGACTTTTCAAGTCATTTGTTTAAATAAGAAATCCTTCAATAAAATAAGATACAAATGGTTCTCTCTCTCACATAGACATATAAATAACATTATTTAGCATTTACAATTTGGTCCTCTACGTATTTAACCTATGACTTCATAACTTGAAATTACATAAGGCTGCAATATATGAGACACTCATACAGCCACATATATGTTGATCTCTTTGGAATCTCATTAACATATGATAACTATATGATAAATGAAGTAAAAAAAATTGGTTGTTGAAATTAATGTTTTTTTATTTGGCTGTAATGAGATCATAGTTTAAAATGAAAAGAATTGTACTTTCAAGTCTAGTGGATTTTCATGGATAGATTTTGATTATCTTCCTACCAGAAAAGGAATCAAGAAGAGGGGCATAATGAGTGCCCCTTATCCCATGCCTATCTTAAGAAGTCATATTTTGGAAGAGGTGCTTGTTACAATTGCACTTGGTGTCATAAGACATAGATTTCATAATTTGAAATGTTCTACATTAATCATATTTTGGTGATTGAAATTGTGGCAATGGAATTCAATGCCATTTATTTTTATATGTAGTAGAAGATATGTCTTAGCTAAAAGGGTAGACACTTTGAGGATAGAAATGCTTCTCATGGGTGTTTTGGACATCTCGGCCCTAGATTGAGTTATGAATTTCATTCTAGGTCTTGGCTTGTGGCATACTTATAATTATCCTAAGTTTTTAGTGACAACCAACTAAATTTGAACTTGAATCTTACCCGCATAATTCCAAAAAATTATCAATTTATTTAGATTAAAAAAAAACAAAAAATTGATTTGTAAAAAATCATATACAAATGTGCTAAAAGTTGTAAAATATTGGAAACATAATCCATTAGGGTTATATTTTGTATTATTCACTTGAAGAATAATACAATTCAAGTGAATAGGAACTGTCATTCGGAGTCCAAGAGACCTCTTGGAAGATGAATCTAAAGGTCAATATCATGTATTTATATGTGTATCATATTAATGAAATGTATTTCACATTGATCACATGTGTGTGCATTCTAATGTGTAAGAGCCACGGGTTTGTGCCCTTGACCTTGGTGTTCCTTCCACTTAGCTGTTAGCCTCTTTCTCATATACAATCATTAAGTCTAAGTATACCACCTTTAATATTTTACATACTAGGATATAGTTGTTATCCTAAGTGTGTTTCTAGATTCCTATACTTCCTCATTTGACCTTATCTCCTGATGAGGTGTCAATGTGAGAACAATTGAGGTGGTTTCATTATTTTATTATATATTTGTATCCTTAAGATGAATATGATATTGAGAATGGAGGCTTGAGGCATTTTCCGTCAATCTTCTTGTCTTAATATTATTGTGATTAATTTCTTCAATTGGTATCAGAGCTGGCTCAGCCCTGACTCTCTCACGAGAGGGGTTGTGATCATGTTTAGTCTGCAATGTTAAATCTGTGCATATAAATTAGATTAAGAGTGTTGAATTATTTGTTTGCTGAGTGATTGTTGCCTGTGAGAAGCTGCAGTTGTAGATTCAAATATAAGAGCCGCAGAATTATTTCCCATTAAGATCGCTGAGATTGTTGTGTTGATCGTTGGAGAGCATTGTTGTGTTGATCGTTGGAGAAAAATCGGCTGAGCTGATTGTATTGTTGTGTTGATAGCTGGAGAGCATTGTTGCATTGAAATCACTGGTTCATTCACTGTGTATCGTGTCTGTTTAAACGCCGATGAGAGATTGCTGGAGTTTGTGAAATCATTGGTTCCTCTCTCTGCCACGATTTCGCCAGATTTAAAATCTAAAGGAACCGCTGTGCATGGAGAACATCTGTTGTGCAGGTGTGTGGAGATTTGTGCTTATTTTCTTCAAACGGAGGTAGAGCGTGAAGGATTCATCGCTGCGCGTGACCAGATCGTTGCTGCTCAGATCTGAAATTGGAGGCCACAATCTGAGAATTAGAGTGCACGATCTATTGGAGGTTGCCAAACCCTTGCACCGCGGTCAAGAAATAGAGCAGCTATGGATGATTTGTTGCCATCAATCCCGCTGCTGTTGGGAGATCGCTGCATCGGACAGAGCCGACTATTTATATCAGAGAGGAGATCTTGCATGTAAGAATCAATCGATCGCCGTTGATTTGCATAAACCACCAATCTTTGAGATGTCAACTACATTTGTGGAGAAATCCCTGGCTGTGATCCCTGGTAATGCCATTGATCGTTACCATTTGCTGAAGGAGGATGTTGCCAGGGTGCTTTCATTTCTGAATTCTGTAGATGTATATTGTCTACTGTAAATTCATATTGTTCTAGAGTCTGGAAAGAAAATTTGAGATCTGCTATTGGATTAAGGATTGCTAGCCAGCAAAAACGGATCTAAAAATAAATCCACCCAAATCATGATGAATTGATCTATTTGCCAAAAATCACTGTCAAAGAAATCGTGTTGGAGGAGACCAATTCAGATGGACGATTGTTCCTAAATTCTTTATTGGTTGATTTAGTTTATTGCCTAGTTTTGCATATCCACAGTAGATCTGTAAAAATGGAAAGTTCATTGAAAAGGATGAAAGTGAAGGAGAATTAGGGTTCGATGCCAGAGAGGGAGCCTGCGAAATGGATACCACTTTGAAGGCCATGCAAGGTAGTTTTTTTATTTCGACCGACTGATTATTGTTAATGTTGAAGTCTGAGTCTCTTGTTGTAGAGAAGCTAAGGATCACTGTTGGCGAATTTTTCAGACCCAAGGTATGCGAATTGCATTCATATATATTTTCTTTTCCAGCATAACAATCTTTGCATGTATATTTTCGGCTTCATTGTGATCATGACGAGATGCAGAGTTTCAGTACATTTTTAAAACGGGATGAGAATCATTCCTATTGTTTTGATGGAACAATAAAAGTGACCAAAAGAAAGAACAAGAGGAGTTTTACCAGTGGGGAAGCGAAGACGAGATATATCACATAATAAATATATTGAAAGTGATAGGCATCAAAGACGACGAAATTCAGACAGTTTGAAGAAAAAAACAACGTCCGCTGAAAAGCAACGCTATTTGCAGACAGTTTGAAGAAAATAATTGCAATAGATGTGGTTACTCTAATTCATGTATGTTAAGAATACAAATAAGGATTTGCACAGAAAGTTGTTCGACTACTTTTGGGGTTCAGAGGTGGTTGGAGCCGAAACAAAAGTGAAAGTCTGAGTCCTCTGAAAGAGAAGAGGATTTGTTGGCTTAATGATGCATTTGTATGCATGGCTTCATGAACATCCCTGCAAGGGTCTCTATTTGCATATTTAATGGCATTAAACAGGTATTCATCTTCGAGCCGGAAGTGGAGATATTAAAATCTCAATGGAGAGATTTGTGCACCCATCGATTAAAAAATGGCACATCTTCTTCGTTTTGGGGAGTTTTTCAAACTAACTTTCCTTAAAAGGTGGTCAAATTTTTGAAACTTAGAGTTAATGAGGAAAGTTTAACCTCTCATGAAACTTACTCTTTAGTATTAAAGAGGTCATTGTATTTGGTAGCAAGGAAGAAGCCCATAATAAAATCAATTCTTTTTTCTCTGTGTCCTAGATCCGCTTGAAATTGAATAAGGGGATCTTAGATACACTTTGTGTTGTGTGTGATGGATTCTTCTTAATGTTGTTGTTTTGTGTCTAGTTTTGGCACTTAAAAGAAAATTGTATAAAGCAATCATACACACACTAAAGTACAAGGCAATTTAATGCAATTCAAGCACATGTGTGCATTGCGAGTGAAGCACATACCTTCAAGAACAATCAAAGCTCAAAATTAAGAAGCAACGAAGATATCAAATTGGCAATCACATCAACATTGGACACATAACGTTCATAATCAAGGACTAAAAGCATCATCAATTTGAAGATCAATTAAATCCACATTCATTGTAAACTTGCAATAGTTTTCTTGAATTGCAGTGTAATTTTCTGGTGCATTCTCGGTTGAGCCCGACACCAAAGAGTCATTATGATTTTGAGTCGTAATTAACAAGGTTGAGTAGTTTAACTCAAATCATTGTAAACATCACACGTTTGGATGCATTTTCGGTGGTAACCGACATCCTCAACTTGTTGAAAATTTCAAGCGAGCCAGTTCGACTGAAGCAATTTCAAGCGAGCATGAAAGTTTAAAGAAGAGTTCAAGTGAGCGAGTTCAAGAAAGCACAAGTGAAAGAATAATGGGTAAAGGAGGAAATCGTTTATAGAACACCTCTCAAGAAATCAAAGAGTTGCAAGAGTACAACCATGAATTACAAGATCAAATTGATATGAAAGATAAATTGATTAAAACACTTGAGATGAAGTTAATTCACAACCAAAACATAATTGATCACATGGTTGATACAATGCAGTCAATAACTGATCTTCGAGATGAAATTGAAATGAAGAATAAATTGCTTGATGCACTTTAGATAAAGTTAAATGAAAAGCAGAATCAAATTGATGACATAGTTGATGCAACATCTGAAGAAACTCTAAAAGTTGATGCAAGTTGTGACACAGAGGATCTAATAGAGAAGATTGATGCAGCATGTGCTACAGAGGAGATTTATCCAATTAGTTGATACAAAAGAAACAGAAGATATGGAATCTTTCAAAGATGAATTCCAAAAAGCAGCACAGAATAATAGCAGCGACAACAACAAATGTGAAGAAATCAAAGAATACAGTCAAAATCATCTTTCCAAGAAAATTGTTAGACCTTGGGAAGAATTACACTTCAATCGGAATCATCATGGCTTAGGATATGAAAATCAAAATAGTTTTCATATTCCAAATTACTCCAAACCAATTTTTTTTGTGAGTGTTGGATTTCTTCAAGAAAAATCAATATTAAATGTCGCAAATCAGAATGATAAGTGCCAACATTGTAATCGAGTTGGTCACATGGAGAATCGGTGTTTTGATCTCCATCCTTGTCAGAATTGTGGCAAGTCAAATCATGCATCAGATAAATGTTCCAAGAGGAACAAACCTGCAAGACTGAAGATTCATTATGAGTGGATTGATCCTTGGCAATGGTCATTAACTTCCAAGCAATTATATAAGTCTTACCGAAGAGTACAATCTTGAGTAAAGACGTGTTTTGAAGAAAATAGTGAAATATGTATATAACTCCAAAGTGGTCCCCTTATGGCGTAGCTTTCGAGCATGGCCCTCACGGGATGAGATAACATGTGGTTAATTCCATATGCCCACTTTGAGTTGTACACAAATAAAAATAAAAATAAAAATGGAGTAAAAGTGAAACCCTCATGCACTTTAAGGGGGGGAGTTCAAAAATCCAGGGAAGATGGTTAGTGAAACCACTTATGGTCTCTCCTTTCATTTGACAAAGGGGGGAAATTAATGATATAATTTATGATGGAATTGCAGATGGTTGTCATACTGAAAGTTTCGACAACAAATATGCCAGATGGGTATCAAATTTGTCAGATGGGCAACTGCAGTCTGTATATGGCAGACTTTGGCAGAATGATGGTTATCTATTGAATCATACATAGGGATGTTGTTTTTTGAGAGAAATGATGTGAACATTTGGTTCACCTAGATGGTTATTGGACCTAGCAGAGGAAAGATGGATTCTTCTGTATTGCAGCTTGGCATTGATTGAGTTGTCAGACATTTTCAGGGATGTGGCAGACTTGCAGATTATTCACTTCTCTTTGTTCGCTCTCATCATATTGGAGTTCACATCAGTGAACAAATTTGTTGGCATTCTGGCTCACATGATTACACAGTGAGGTTTTCCAGATTTCTTAGCATCCAGATTTTGCGGTTTTTCAGGAAGTTCTTCATTGCAACTCAGCTCAAGAGTTTCAGCATGAAGACATGGAGATATACCAGTTTATGCACCTTCTTTGCTGGTATTATTGCTCAGACTTATGATTGAGGGGGGGAATGTTATCCTCTTTCTCATATACAATCATTAAGTCTAAGTATACCACCTTTAATATTTTACATACTAGGATATAATTGTTATCCTAAGTTTGAACTTATCTCATGATGAGGTGTCAATGTGAGAAAAATTGAGGTGGTTTCATTATTTTATTATATATTTGTATCCTTAAGATGAATATGATATTGAGAATGGAGGCTTGAGGCCTTTTCCGCCAATCTTCTTGTCTTAATATTATTGTGCTTAATTTCTTCATTAGCCTATAGAATCCATGCATTCTCTCTATTTTCGACTTTCCTTTTCAGAATCGGATCTTCTAGTAATGTTGTGTTCCCTAGCTACATTCTCCTACCATTTGTGAGGGCGTATATATACTCTTTGTGAACATTTTTTTTTCCATTTGTTACCCGAGAGACACATAGTCTCCTCACTAGATTCTCTGCTTGATTCATAGTGAGTTTTGATCTATTTTCATTTGAACTTGAATTATTATTATTCCTTTATTAACATGTTGACACCTCTCAAACTATAAGTCTCTCAAAGAACTAGTGTTAAAGTGATTTTTTATGTTTATGGCCTTTGGGTTCGCTAGATTCGGTAAGAATTGTTGGGGTCTAGTTTTTGTTGGTCTCGAGTTCGAAACTGTTGACATTAGTCTGTCCTTGAAATCACTTGCCACTAAATTTCAGGAACTTGAAACCCTAACCCTCAAATTTAAGCATGGGGATTTAGGGGAATCATCATGGAGTTTTTCTCTCATTCAAATTCACATAAAGGTAGATAACAATACTGATGTGGATATTATAGTAATGAACATTTCTATGCAAAACATAAAAAATGAAGAATTTAGCTATGTTAATAGTTTGGAACCCCTTGGGGTCTCCTTTATTGTAACCATTATGCATAATTGTGAAAACCTAGAATTCCTATGTTTCCATAGTGGTGGTCGATCACCTAGTGTCTTGGCCTAGTCAGGGATCCGATTGAAGGAGATTAAATTGATATTTAGCTAGGGGATTAGGATATTTTTTTTTTGTAATTTTAGGTGCTACTCTATAATAATACAATAAAAATATAATAAAAACAAAAGTGATTGTCCCTAAGAGTGGACAAAAAATTGGCTTTCCCTTAGCGGGAAACTAGGCAGGGAGAGACTTGAGAATTCTTCCTGCCCTTGATGGGAAATCGGGCTTACCAAAAACTTGATTTTAATTGTCAATGTGCTTGCTGACAAAAGACCAAAAAACTTTGAAAATGATAAAAATAACCTGAAAGTAGAATAAAGTCCTGATCATCAAGAACAGGGACCATCCAGAGGAGTTTCTTTAATAACTAGGAATCCACTAAAATCATTGTCACCATCACTGGAGGAATTAAAGTTTTATGAACTTGAATTCTTGACTAGGAGGCCTACTCTTTTGGTGAAGGGAGCCTTCAACAAGTTGTGTGTGCCTGGAGCAATCACCTCAACTGAAATACTAGGAGCCTCTTGAAGCGTTGAGGTGTTAGGGTGAGACGCAGAGGGAGGAGGACAAGTGTTGGGGGAGGGAGGAGGATGAGAAGTGGGGGAGTGGGGTGAGTGAGGTGAGCTGGAGAGGCTCAGGACAAAGAATCCTGGGAGGATGAGGAGGGTGAAAGCGATGAGTTTTTTGACTACCCAGTAGCTCTAATAGTTCCTGTAGGTGCGATGAGATTCTGGGAGGGAGGTTGAGACTTCTTATTCCCATTCATCAAGAAACTAACGCAGAGAGACTGGAACCAAAGGATCATACACATCCTAGTTGGCTAGGAGGGGCGGGTGAGGAACTATGGAGGATCACT
Source organism: Picea sitchensis (assembly GCA_010110895.2). Lineage (NCBI taxonomy): Eukaryota > Viridiplantae > Streptophyta > Pinopsida > Pinales > Pinaceae > Picea > Picea sitchensis. The sequence goes on from SNQJ01S0033699.1 coordinate 111,589, forward strand.
TACCATGAAAACATTTCCCCAAGGTGGGAGTGGTCCACCTATGAGGAGGCATGAGGGAGGAAAAGAGAATTATGGTCATTGTGAGGAAGGAGAGCCACCACCTTGTGCAAAAAGCAGAGGGACATCGACTATGAAGAGCAGAGAGAAAGTTTGCATAGGAGGCAAGGAGAGAATGAGTGGAGAGGTCGTGGGTGGCTGAGATAAGAGCATCGAGACGAGGGGGTGTCAAATATGGTGCCATTAAGTTTTGTAGGATTCAGGAGCGTGCGAAATGATGGAGTGTACAGAGGCCAAGTAGGTGGGGAGCGAGAGCAATCGGGGGAGTTATGAAGCTGCGTCTCAAGGGAGGAGGACAATTAAATCGCATGAGAGGGGGGTGAGGTGGAGCACGTGCAGACAATGTAGCACGTGATGAGGGGATTGATTGAGGCCTCTATGTGGACACTCACATCTAGGGAGGGGATTAGGAATGTTATGATAAATGGCCACGTGAATTGGGATATAGATATTGAAGACTTGCATATTAATAGATATTTTTACTTGAAAATAGTCTTTTTTCATGTTGAATTAAATTGTAAATGTGATCATTTTTTGTATAATTTGACACCCTTCAATTATTGAGTTTGAATTTTAGAGTCTAATTGTTAAAGGGTGGAGTTGAAATAAACCATTTTAGGTCTAAGACAATCTTTGAATAACTCAAATTGATGAAATATTCGAGTTACTAAATACTCTAATACTCTTTATTGTCGATAATATGGTGACAATTGATAAATAAACTCTTCAATATGTTCTAAATTGTTTTTAATCTTTGTAAGACAAAGTAGAAATGATTCAAATTTAGACTCAACTAGTTATTCAGGATCAAACTCAATGAAAGAATCTTCAACATTTTGAACTAGTCCTTGTCCAGATCAACCCTATTTTCAATGATGATTATGATGAGGATGATTATGATGGTTTAGACCAACAACCAGTGTAGGAGCAACTTAGTGATCCAAATTTAGATACAAGTGCAGATGAAGATGGAGTTGTGCATGAAAAAGTTCATATTTCTCTTTCCAAGCCAATCATTAGATCATGGGAAGAAATCATAGAAAACATGCACATAATAGGTATAATATATGAAAAGGAAGTTACCTTTTATATTCCATATTATACCAAACCAATCTAGTTCCAAAGTGTGGAATTCCTTTAAGAAAGTTCATATTCACCTGCTCCAGCTCAAACAAATATTTCTAAATGCCAACATTGTCATCGAGTTGACCATATGGAGGATCAATGTTCTTATCTTCATCCTTGCGAGCATTGTGGAAAGCATAATGCCCATTAATGTTTCAAATGTAAGAACCTTTGAAGAGTAAATAATCACTATGGGTGGATAGCTTATTCTCAATGATCATCAATAGACAAGAAGATATATTGATCATACCAAATATTTCATTCTCAAGTATTGTCAATAACACTCTCTTACTTTCTCTATCCTCCCTTATATCTCTCCCTTCCCCTCTATTACTCCCCCTCTTTATTTATCTCTCTCTCTCTCTCTCTCTCTCTCTCTCTCTTCATCGATCGGTCTCTCCCCATCCCTCT
>SNQJ01S0033700.1:11932-23898 GCA_010110895.2 Picea sitchensis
CATGTGCTCCTCCCACGCTATGTTGAAGATTAGGATGTCATACAAATATACTACCATAAAGGAGTTGGTGAAGGGTCTCAATACATCATCCATTAACCTCATGAAAGTGGTTGGTGCATTTGTTAAGCCAAAGGGCATGACTATCCATTCATAGAGACATTCTTTAGACTTGAACATTGTCTTCCATACATCAGTTGGTTTGATGGGAATCTGGTGGTAGCCAAATTTTAGGTCAATCTTGTTGAAGAACTTTTCCCCCTTGAGTTGGTCAAGAAGGTCATCAATCCTGGGAATGGGGTAGTGGTTCCTGACTGTGATTTTGTTTAAGGCTATCTAATCAATGCAGAGTCACCAAGTCTCGTCCTTCTTCTGCACCAGTATAATTGGTCTTCTGCAAGGGTAGGAGCTAGGTATGATGTGCCTCTTTTGAAGGAGCTCTCGTATCTGACGCCTGATTTCATCATTTTCCATCAGTGAGCATCGATAGACAAGTCCATTAAGTAGAGGTGTGTCAGGGGTCAGATCAATTGGATGCTTGACTTGGAAGTGTGTCAGTACCCCTGTAGGTGAGTGTAATATACCAGATATAAAATGTATGCAGAACATAAATAAAATGATAGTAATGGCAGAATAACAACAATATAACCAAAACATTCACCACAATAACACTGAAATGATATAAGAATAGCAACATAAATAACACTTTGAATTTGAAAGCAATGTTCATGAGCCTCTTCGAGGGGGCAACCTCCATTTGAGTAGAGCTCTATTAAAATAATATCCAATCTAGGGTTATCATACCCTCGACTCCTATTTATACTAAAAGGAAGCATCTAGAGGAAGATCCTTCTAGAAGCGAAAGCTTATATTAGGTCTTCTTACATCCGCCTTATTCTATTTTATTGAAAGGCCTTATTAATATTGACCTTTATTACATCCGAATATATTGTTCTACCTATGTGCATGTTAGGACCCTAACATATCCGCCCCCTTAAAAACAACCTTGTCTTCAAGGCTTGAGATGAGGAAATTGCTGCAGAATGGTAGCTGGTTTCCAAGTAGCGTCTGCTGGAGTTGTATGTTTCCACTGTACTAGCACTTCCTTGATGGTTCTCTGACGTAGGCGATGCTCACGCTGGGCCAAAACTGTTTCTAGTTGTAGCCAAATGGATCCTTCTTCAGCTAACTCTGGAAGGTTTGTTTCAATTTGGCACTTAGTGTCAATCACCTTATTTAAGCATGAAACATGAAAAACATGATGTAGCTTCGAATTGTTGGGCAAAGCTAACTGATAGGTGAATTGTCCCACACTCTTGAGTACGGTATAAGGACCACAAAATTTGGGCACTAGCTTCTGACACTGCTCGGCCTTGAGGGAAGTTTGCTTGTAAGGTTGCAATCGAAGAAACACTTGATCCCCTTCTGCAAATTGATGTTCAGAGCGACCTTGATCTACTTGTTGCTTCAAGTGATTTTGTGCCATGACCAAATTATCTTTGAGGGTATGGAGAAGATCCTCTCGATCTGTAAGTGTTAGGTCAACCGCATGGACCTTCAAGGCACCCTATAAGTATGAGAGAACTGAAGGTGGCTTCTGTCCATATACCGCTTCAAAAGGAGTCATGCGTGTAGCTGTATGGTATGAAGTGTTGTACCACCATTCAGCTAGGGGTAACCATTGAGCCCACTGATTTTGCTTTTATGAGGAAAAACACCTCAAATATGTTTCCAAACACTTGTTGACAACTTCCGTTTGGCCATCAGTTTGGGGATGATAAGTTGTGCTAAGATGCAATTCAATGCCTTGTATATTGAACAGTTCATGCCAAAAATTGCTTGTGAAAGTTGGGTCGCGATAAAAAACAATAGAGTGTGGCATGCCATGAAGTTTGAATACCTGATCCATGAAGATTTGAGCCACCGTGGATGATGTAAATGAGTGTTGAAGGGCGTAGAAATGAGCATACTTGGAAAGGAGATCAACAACCACCATGATGACGGATTTATTTCCCGATTTGGGTAAGCCGATAAAAAAAATCCATAGAGATATCCTTCCAAATAGCAGGTGGAATCGAGATCGGTTGTAGTGTGCCCGATGATTTGAATGTTTATCCCTTGTTGTGTTGACACACATCACATTCAACTACAAAATTATGAATGTCATGTTTCACACCATCCCAGAAAAAGGAACGTTTGACCCTGTCATAGGTTTTGGTGAACCTGGAGTGCCCTGCTGTGGGTGTAGCATGAAGCTCAGAAAGTACCATGGATTTAAGCTTTGATTGTTTACTTAAATACAAACAGCCTTTGTATCGAAGTTCCTCATGGAGCCAAGAGTACCCTAGGGAAGTTGGAGCCTTGGACTACAATTGGTGGATCAACTGCGAACTTTTGGGATCTTGTAGCCATTCCCGACGAACGGCTTGGAGCCAATTTGGTACAATGAATGAAAGAGGAAAAAGGGATCCTTCGTCTTCATATTTTCAGGAAAGTGCATCCACAACCACATTTTCTTTGCCTTTCTTATAAATTATCTCATAATCATATCCAAAGAGTTTAGTCACCCATTCTTGTTGTTTTGGGGAGGAAATGCGTTGTTCTAGAAAATACTTGAGGCTTTGATGGTCTGGTTTAATTTGGAAATGTTTCCCCAATAGATAAGGACGCCACAGATCCACGGCATGCAGAATAGCCAACATTTCCTTTTCATAGATGGATTTGCCCAGATTTCGACCCTCTTGCATAAGGACAACACCAATTCCTTTCCCTGATGCATCACATTCCAACACAAAGGTCTTTGTGAAATCGGGAAGGGCGAGGACTGGAGTGATGCACATGGCCATATTCAAGGTCTGAAAATCTTGAGCAGTGGCTGGAGTCCAAGTGAAAGATTTATTTTTGAGGAGAGCAGTGAGAAGTGTTGCAATCTTCCCACAATTATTAACAAACTTGCGATAATAGCCTGTTAAGCCTAGAAATCCACACAAGATCTTAAGAGTCTTTGGGTGAGGCCAGTCTTTCATAGCTTCAATCGTTTTAGGATCCACCCCGACGCCATCTTTTCCAACCGGATGACCCAAGTATTTTACTTTTGAGGCGCCAAAAGCACATTTAGACTGTTTCAGGAAAAGTTGGTGCTGAGAGAGTAGATGGAGAACTCGATCCATGTGAGCAAGATGGTCTGTCCAGGTTTTTATATAGATGAGGATACCATCAAAGAAAACTAAGACAAAATGGTGGAGAAAAGGACGGAAGACATGATTCATGAGGCTTTGGAAGGTGGAGGGGGCATTACACAAGCCAAAGGGCATGACCAAAAACTCATAGTGGCCCTCATGAATTCTAAAGGCAGTCTTGGCAATGTTTGCCTCTTTCATATGTATCTAGTGGTAGCTCAAATGAAGATCCAGTTCAGTGAAGAATTGGGCGCCACTCAATTCATCCAGGAGGTCATCAATGACAGGAATGGGGAATTTGTATTTGATGGTAAGTTTGTTGAGGGCACAAAAGTCAGGACACATTCACCAAGAACATTCTTTCTTCAGGACCATGACCACAGGAGACGAGTAGGGGCTCGTACTAGGGCGGATAACGCCTACATTAAGGAGTTCCTGGACCATTTTCTCAATTTCATTTTTTTGGGAAAAGGGGTGACGATACAGATAGATATTGGGAGGAAGGCTTCCGGGTACAAGGGGAATGGAATGATCATGAACACCACGAGAAGGAGGGAGGCCTTGGGGAGTGGAAAAGACCAATTGATGTTTAGAAAGGATGGCTTGGAGGCCTTGCAGTACCGAGGGTGTCTATGTTTCTTGTATGGCATGGAGTTGGGAGATAACACCAGAATGACCCTTTTTGAGCGTCTTTTCCATGCGATGGGAACTAATGATCTCAGGTGAACCAACGGTGATGCCTTGGAACTTATATTGGTGGCCCTCCTGGTCAAATTGCATGGTTAAGTCTTTAAAATCCATGAGAATGGGACCCAAAGTCCTTAGCCAGTCTACACCCAACACAATGTCATAACCTCCCATGTCTATAGAAAACATATGGGATTTCAGGTGGTAGTCACCAATTTGGAGACGCACATTTTCACAACGCCCTCCACATTTCATGGAACCACCATTGGCAATCATGATTTGGAAATTATTGACGGCATGGATGTAGCAATGAGTTTCTTGGGCAATGCGGTGATGAATAAAATTATGGGTACTGCCACTATCAACCAGAATGATGACCTTCCGATGCTTGATGTAACCGATCATCTTGAGGGTTTGGGGAGAAAAGAAGCTAGTGAGAGCATTGAGGGAAATGACCGGTTCTACTTCAGGAGGGTCTGAGGGAGGGGTAATGTCAATGGATTCAGGTGACTCAGAAACAGAGGGAGTTTCTTCAGCTTCTTCCAAAATCTCCTTGGAGATGGCCATAAAAAGATTTTGTTCTTTACACTTGTGGCCCAGGAAATATTTGTCATCATAGTTATAAAAAAGGCCTTTGAGTTGACGTCCAACCATTTCATCCCTGGTCAATTTTTGGATCTTTAGTGGAGCAGAGGGAGTTGTGGAATTTAATAGTTTAGGGCAAGGGATAAAGGAGGGTTTGCGGTTTTGAGTAGATACAACCTGTTGTTCGTCTTTATCTCTTTTGGTAGCCTCCACCCAACTCTCAGGCTGAGCCATGAGGACATGGGCCCGAATTTCATCCTTGAGGTCGCTGATAAAAAACTCTCGGAAAAAGGCATCAGACATGCTCTCTATTCTAAAAACCAGGCGCTCAAAGGTAGTTATAAAGTCTTCCACTGTTCCTAATTATTTCAGCTTTGTCAAATGGCCCAAATGGTTGGTGTCAGTGTCAAAGCATTCATAAAGCTCTGCCACAAAGTGTGTCCAAGCAATATACCCTTGACAATAAGTTTTTCTCCATTGCCACCATTGCCAACATTCTTGATCTAGATGGAGAACACCATACCAGAGTTTGGCCAAGTCATCTGTAATGCCATATAAAGAGAAGTAATGTTCCATTTGGGTTACCCAACCAGTGGGGTCTGAGCCATCAAATTTGGTCACATCCACCCACGGAAGGCGTAGGTCACGTTGAAAGTGATGGTTATGCAAGGTATGGGAATGAGAGGAATGGTCACCTTCAGTATGTGGAGGTCAGGAAGAGGAAGGGTTATCTGTAGGGATATGCAGTTTGGTGCGGAGTGCCGAAAAGACCGATTCAAGCTGGGTGGTGAGGTCTTGTTTGATTTCCCCCATTGAAGACTGTATGGTTGTATTGATGGCGACAACATTGGCACTGAGTTGTTTCACTTCTTGTTGGGTCTCAATGAGACCAGATTTCAAGGTGTTGAAGCGAGCTTCAAAGTCTTGGCTACGAGTATGGGCCATGAGGATGAGGAAATTGAAAAGGGGTGGGCGGGCTAAAAAATTTTGGCCAAAAATATGATATGGATGAATGTGATAAGGGCGAAGAGATGAATCCATCGGAATAGGTCTCAAATAATGGTGAAAAAATTTCCAGTCTGAAGAATACTATAGAGAGGAAATGCCCAAATGCTTAACCAGAAAGAAATGTGTATTTACTTGGCAACCCAAACACAGTTGCGCGACAATAGATCTTGTCTATTTTAATTTGTTTATGTTTCTGTTCCCCAAGGGTTAGGCATTCAAGGGTTCTACAGACAAGGGTTTTCCCTATGCTATAGCTCTTTGATATACGTGCGGGGTCCAACAGTAGTACTCGGCCCAATATCTCAGGGCACTAACTAAGGAGGATAAACCATACCCTTAGCCATACTACCTGACTACCTAGGTACTAGAGAGAATCTTCCCGAGTGTTGTTCTCGGTGACACTATAGCAGTCAGGCGACCGATTGGTTTATCTAAATAGGGCTTCAGGTAATCTTGGCCAATCCATACACAAGTGCTTTCTGATGCGCTACCACTCGAAGGGGTACCAACAAGGGTTACAAGGGTGGCCAACAAAGGTGCGCTTAGGTACCACTTGTATTTCCTGCGTGTATGAATCCCTCAACTGCGGGTTTATGCGCGTAATGACAGATCTTTGTGGCTTAATGACGTTGGAATACGTCTCTACCCTGAAAAAAAATTTAACCCACACTTTTAGCCGAGGAAAGTGCTCTGATACCACTTGTAATATACTAGATATAAAATGTGTGCAGAACATAAATAAAATGCTAGTAATGGAAGAATAACAACAATATAACCAAAACATTCACCACAATAACACTGAAATGATATAAGAATAGCAACAAAAATATCACTTTGAATCTGAAAGCAATGTTCACAGGCCTCTTCAAGGGGGCAACCTCCAGTTGAACAGAGCTCTATTACAATAATATCCAAGCTAGGGTTCTCATACCCTCGACTCCTATTTATACTAAAAAGAAGCATCTAGAGGAAGATCCTTCCAGAAGCAAAAGCTTCTATTAGGTCTTCTTACATCCACCTTATTCTATTTTATTGAAAGGCCTTATTAATATTGACCTTTATTACATCCGAATATATTGTTCTACCTATGTGCGGGTTAGGACCCTAACAGTGAGGAGAAGATGTCTTTGTATTCTTCCATGATCTCGTCTACTTGCTTTTGCTGCAAAGAGAGGCATTGTGTAGAGGCCACAGATGTGGCGATGACCTTCTACTTATTGTGAGCATGGATCACAAAGAGGATGAACTTCCCAGTCTATTAAATGAACTTACTGCATTTCTTAGTAGAGATTAAAGAAATAGCAGTAGGTGACGACCCTACCTCTGGGATCCTGTACAATTGTAGATACCCAAATTAATAATAACATTGCAGGGTCTAGACTCATACACAACATGACGCTTCCACAAATATGGTTGTCCTAATAGAACACCACAAACTTCAAGGGGATAAATATCACACAGTACCTCATATTTGAAAGGCTTGATATCGTAGGGAAGATGACACTGTTGGTTGACATGAATATCTCTTCCTTGGCGAAGCCAGCTGATGTTGTAGGGTTGCGAGTGGGGTGTCATTAGCAGGTCCAACCGCTTGATGAACTCTACTGAAATCAGGTTCTTCTAACTACTTCTATTGACAATGAAATGAAGCAAAGCTCCCCTTTACCCACAGCTGCGAGTGAAAGAGGCGTTCTCCTTCCTCTGTTTCATCTGGTTCACTTGGCCAGAATTTGGTGGTAGTGATAGTGGCACTGGGTTCAACATCGATAATCTGTGTCCCTCCTTTAGAATTTGACTTAGAATCACAATCGACCTCTGACTCAGAAACCTTTATCTCAACCACCAAGGACTACTTGGAGAAACATTCTTCAGTGTTGTGCCAAGGACTTTTATGGTACTCACACCATTTTCCCATGTCCTTCTTTGTCTGATCATTTCCCTTCTTGTGTTGCGGCTTGGACTGGTTGTCCTGAGGGAAACCATCTCAACTTTCTCCCTCTCTGTGTGGGTTGGGGCTTCCTTTTCCATGCTTCGACTGTGAGGGGTTTGTAGATCCAAACTCTCGCCTTTTCTGCTTAAAGTTTTGCTCGAGATTGACAATGTATCTATAAGCTGTGCCCAATGAGGTGATGTCCAAGAACTCTATTTCTGTTTGAATGTATCTATGAAAACAGTCATGGTATTTGAGAAACAGATGATGCTCAGAGTCTTTGATACCCAATTTGGTGCATAGGGTATTGAAAATATTAGTGGAATCTGGTATTGTCTGGTCCCTTTCTTGATGTAGGGTGGTCCATTTGGTGTATTGGTCCTTATAGCTTCCAACATGGTAGTATTTTTCTTTAATGGCATCCCGGAAGGAATCCCATGTAGGGCCCACCACAAACATTGTAGATTCCTCCACGTCCCTTTTCTCAGAGTAAGTATCCCACCAGTCTTTAACATGGGGAATGACCTTGAGGAGTGCAAAAGTGATTTTTTCCCTATCGAAAAAATTGTGGACCGAAAAATATCCTTCGAGAAGATTCAACCATTTATCTACAACATCCGCATCTAGCAGTCCTTCAAATAATGGAATATAAAAATTTACCTGTACCTTGAAGGGGGTTGCATATATGCTTGATGAAGATTCTTCGTCTATGGGTAGCCATCGAAGGATCTGCGTGAAGTTGTCCATCATTTCATTCCTTTGTCGTGCGAGGGATTCCTCAAGAAACATTTTAATAAGATCTCCTGCTCCATCATATTTCTTTTCATCCCCCATGGGTTGTTGTCGGGCTTGGCGCGACTGATCTTGTAATGGCTTGATTGGTTTGAGTCCCAACTTCTTGTACCTATATCTTGTCGGGGACATGCACGAAGAAAAATAAATGAAGAGCAGACTGCTCTGATACCATTGATATAGATTTAGGAGTGGAACGAATTGATTAACATACTGAATACAATAAAAACAGAGATATGAAGAATAACACAAATATCCAGTGAACAATATCTTCTATTAAATAATGAAATAGGTGGAAACTGTAAAATTGCAGAACTGAAACACTTGCTTGAATGGTGGTAGCTATCTCTAAGAGGAGATGTGGCTGCTACACACATCTGTCTGAGCAGAATAGATTACAATGAGGCTCCAGAGGCCTTTTTGATATTACTCATGAATTCCAAAACCCTAGACATCGAAAAACCAAACCCTATAAGGTGAAACGACAAAAGTCATGTGGGCCCTATGGGTAAGTTGGTGTAATTTGGTACCTCAACTTGCCAAGGTTGTAACTTTTGCATACGACCTCCATTTTGGGCGTGTGATAGCCCGTTGGAAAGGTATTTCAGAGAGATACACATTTTTCCCTCTACATTTTGATTGTGGAAAGCAAAAAAACAACATTTAGGGCCCCAAAACGGCCCTTGAAGTACAACAAGATGTGTTGACATGAAAACATACAAAATAAGCCAGTTGGATTAGGCAAGAGGCCACCCATATCCACCTGGAGGATGTGTGGGGGAAGAAGTGTAGAACCCACAATTACAAATCAGTATAGAAGAACGCGATGAACAAAAAAAATGGACATGAGGATCTAGTTGGAATAGGTGGGTGGCCACCAATATCCACCTTGATCAAAGAAGAATTGAACATATAGTTGAATTTAAACCAGGATCAAGCCCAGTCAAGGTTAGACCGTACAAATACACCCATCACCACAAAACAAAGATAGAAAGATTAGTCCAAGACCTATTAAAATGTGGTGTCATCATGAAAATCAGAAGTCCATATGAAAATCCAGTAGTGTTAGTGCTAAAGAAAGATGGATCTTTCAGATTATGCATAGATTACCAAGGGATAAACAAAATAACAATCAAAAATAAGTTTCCCATCCCGTTTATTGATGAAATGTTGGATGAACTTCACAGAGAAAGATATTTTTCAAAAATTGATTTAAGATCTGGGTACTATCAGATTAGATTCATATTAGAAGATGTAGCCAATACTTCCTTCCAGACACATGAAGGACACTACAAATTCAAGGTGATGCCTTTTTGGCTAACTAATGCCCCCACCACTTTCCAAGCGACAATGGATGAATTATTTCACCCATACTTGTGGAAACATGTCTTAGTCTTCTTCGATGATATCTTAGTGTATAGTAAAACATGGGAGGAACATATGAAACATCTAGGACAAGTGTTATCACTTCTGGAGGAAAATCAATTCTACGCCAAAATGTCAAAATGTACATTTGGCAAGGAGGAAGTAGAGTACCTTGATCACATCATATCCAAAAAAGGAGTCAAGGTAGACCCCAAGAAAATTAGGGAAATCATAGAATGGCCTAAACCCAAAAACATATTCAAGTTAAGAGGATTTCTAGGATTGGCAAGATACTATCGAAGATTCATCAAGAATTATGCTCATTTAACCGCCCCTCTAACAAATCTCCCCAAGAAAAACTCCTTCCAATGGAATGTGGAAGCACAAAAATGTTTTGAAAACTTAAAAAGAATTATGTCCACAACCCCAATATTAGCAACACCTGAATTCTTCAAACCTTTCATCATTGAGTGTGACGTGTCAGGTTTTGGAATTGGAGCAATATTGATGCAAGATGGGCACCCAATAGCTTTTGAGAGTAGGAAATTAAATCAAATAGAATGCTTACAATCCACTTACAACAAGGAAATTATTGTCATCACACATGCATTAAAAAAATGGCGCTAATATCTATTGGGAAGTAAGTTCTTGATACGCACAGATCATAATAGTCTCCAGTACTTGTTACAACAAAAAACATTGTCAACCGAATAACAAAAGTGGAGAGAGAAAATTGCCACATTTGATATGGAAATTCTACATAAAAGAGGAAAATAAAACATCAAGGTTGATTCCCTATCACAAATTGATGAAGAAACACAAGTTTTTGCAATATCAATAGCCATCCCAGAATGGTTGGATGAAATCCGAACTGAGTATGCAAAAAACCCGGAGACTTTCTCTATAATCAACAATTTAAATCAATATCCTAAGTTCGAATGGAAAAATGACATCTTATGCTATAAAGGGAGAATCTACTTAAATACCAACTCAAGATTTAAAGCCAAGGTTCTTCAAGAATCTCATGATTTCCCAGCTGCAGGTCATGTAGGATTTTTCAAAACATACTATAATGCACGAAGATAATTTTTTTGGAAAGGGATGAGTGCAGATATTCAAAAATATGTAGCAGAATGTGATCTCTTTCAAAGGAACAAGAATGAAAATGTGTCGACGTATGGGTTACTCCACCCGTTACACATTCCCAACCAAAAATGTGAAGAAATTTCAATGGATTTCATTGAAGGACTACCCATATCCAATAGAAAAGATAAAATATTAGTAGTAGTAGACATACTAACTAAGTATGCACACTTTATTGGAGTAAGGAAAACAGATTCAGCAAAACAAATGACTAAAATATCCTGTAAAAATATTTACAAACTACATGGGTTCCCTAAGGTTATCGTCAACGATAGAGATGCCAAATTTAAAGGGAATTTTTTGAGAGAATTTTGCAAACAAATCAAAACCTCTCTCAATATGAGCTCATCTTACCACCCTCAAACAGATGGTCAAACAAAAGTCGTCAATAAATGTTTAGAAACCTATCTTCGTTGTTTTATCTCTGACAAACAAAATAAATGGTTTCAATAGTTGCACCTTGTTGAGTGGTGGTATAATTCCACTTATTACACATCAACTAAAATGACACCTTTCCAAGCTCTTTATGGTTACGAACCTCCATCATGGAAGGAGTTGGCCACCAGCCACATTAAAGTTGCGTCAGTAAAAGACCATTTAGACGAAAATCAAAAAATCATTTAGCTACTCAAAGAAAACTTAACAGATGCAAGGAATTGAATGAAGCAACAAGCGGACCAAAACCGAACAGAAAGAGAGTTCAAAGTATGAGATTGGGTATTTGTGAGACTTCAACCTTACAAACAATTATCCCTTAAACAACCTGGGAAGAATAAATTGGCTCCAAAATTTTATGGACCATATCAAATAAATAGAAAAATCATTCACATAGTTTACCAATTGGATTTACCAGATAAAAGTCGTATCCATAACATCTTTCATGTATCATATCTAAAGAGAGTCTCGGGGCAATAAAAAAATGCACAAACTATACATCCTATGTTGGATGAGGAAGGAATAATCATTTTAGAGCCCGAAGCCATTATCTCCACCTAGGAAAAGAGATTACATTCTTGAGTAATCAACGAATATCCGATTAAATGGAAAAATCTACTAGAAGAATATGTTGCATGGGAATCATAGCACTTTCTCCAGTTACATCATTCCTTATCATTGCTGTGAGGACAAAGAAAAATTTAAGGGAATGACAATGTCACAATAAATAAATAAGATAATATATAGACATTAAAATAATAAATAAAGTCCCCGAGGTGTAGGACAGTCGGTGACGGAGTGTGTTGTTAAGCCACTCCGTGATGTTAAAGTCACTGGTTCGAAAC
>SNQJ01S0033700.1:43981-68526 GCA_010110895.2 Picea sitchensis
TCAATATCGATATTAATTTTGGTCACAAGGATTAGACTTTGATGCATATAAAACAAAACAAAATTTCTTACATTGTCAAAGAAAACTTTAAATGATACATAGTGCACATAAACTTGTTTCAAAAGACTTGTAAGAAACATTTCGAGTTTACCTAGCATGAACCATAAAATTAACAAACTGGTAGCTAGATCACTCGATAAGCAACGGTAAGAGAGAATAAACATGGGTGAGTCATCGTTTAGATCTACTCAAAGACTCAACATTTTTCAATATATATTTTATGAGGCGCCGTTGCGAAGCACAATGCCTAGGCGTCACCATATAATCTATGATTTGCCACATGATATGTTTTCACGCATGTTTCCATTCAATATGCCACACTTTGTATCTTTTGCATGCACAAATGCCATCTAATATATCAATTTCGTTCTTCTAGACTCGGTTGACTAAAGGCATTTTTCCATCCATGCATGTTGGTTTACTGGCATCCATCATGAAACCTCTTGGTGACCGGGAAGGGATGAATGGGCCTGATAAGCTAATGCATGCACCGGAATTTGACCCAAACACACTCCCTGAGCCAAGAACCCATGTACCTTGATCCTTTACTCGGATGTGCTCATTTGTGGTCGGATATGGAACTGCACTCGAAACTACAACCACCCATGGGAGCACTTGCTATGGCTTTATATATGAAGGAGATATTGCTTTCTTCACTATATAGGCTCTTTAAAAGGAAGGAACTCCAGATAAATAAGGTGGGAACTTTTGAAATGAGAGGGATGAACTTGGAACTAGGTCAATAGCTTATGAATGAAGTTAATAAATGGGTGTTGTTTCAATGCTTTCTTCAATTGGAACTACATCTCTTTTCCAACCAGTGTTATGCATAATATACCACACTCCTTTCTGCAACAAAAGGATGGGAACAAGAAGGCATTACCTCCCTTGCAAGGAATGGTCTGTGGGGTGCTGCAAGTGGTCCTGAATGAAAGAAATATAGTCAGTAAGGGGTAACCTGGATAATGAATATGGGACACGTCGAAACCCAACGGTATCGAAGGGACATTCAGAGAACAAAAATATGAACATTAATAGTGAAAGGAGGATGCTTGGAAATAGGTTTGATCCACTAGATGTTGCATATGATGTAAAAATATAGAACAATAGAAGGGAGATTGTATTACCCGAGAATGTAGTTGAAGCATGCTTCAAATAGGTTTGTTATCGTGCATTTCGACCTACACATTCTCGAACATTCAAGGTTGAGTGCTTGGCCTAAAGATATGGGTCATTTTATTTGATGATCTTGTGGGATCCCATAACCACAAAGGAGAATATTACAAGTAACACATTGTGGGTCAGGGATAGTTGAATCTACTACTGATGCCAATAATTCTTATGCCTTGTATTTAAGTTGTGATGTTGAAGTCTAGAGAACGACTAGAGTGCTTCTTTCCGGTGAAGTTGTGGGATTGGACTTTGATTCCTGGGGTTGTGTACCCAATGGAGTATAAGGAGGGAGTTTTGGCCCAGCCTTTCAAGATGCCTTGGTATGGTGTCATAGAACCCTGATAGAATGAGATGCCTAAAAATGGGAAGAAAGAGTGTTGCTCGTGCTTCACGGGAGCTTTCAATGCCTAGGGTTGTGTACTTGAGGGAGTATAAGGAGGGAGTTTTGGTCCAACCTTTTGATATTTCTGGTGTACGTAAGTATTGATCCAGATGCCTACTTGGGAAGATTAGGTTTGTTGCCTTAGATCCTTAATATACTGAGAATCTTTAAGCCTCGTTCTGAAATTTGAGAAGGACTGCTAGAGTGTTGTTCACGCTTCGTGGGAGTTTTCGATGTTTTTTGTGGTTGATTTCCTTATACTAGTTCAACAGAGGGTGATGTGAAATTTACAGAAGTTAACTCCGCGACAAAGTTCCTTCAAGGGAGGGAGTATGGCATGCCCCATATGATTATAAATAATTAATAATAACAAAGAAGTAAAATAATTATCATAAAGGGGTCATAATAAATACTTAAAAATAAATAATTGGATAATAAAATGAAATAGTAAAATAAATAACAATCATTTATGGATAAACCCTAAATTATAATAAAGAATTAAATAATGGATCCTAGGGATTGGATTTAGAGCCATGTTGGAATCTATATAAGGATGGAGAAGAAGGAGAAAGGGGCATCTCATTTTTTCTTGGGAAATCTCAGGGCGAGGCTAAGAAGAGATAACATAGTAGTGGATTGAGGGCTCGGGAGCTCTCAGTCATGATGATTGAGGGGTTGGTTGGGAGGAGAGTTGTCCCCCACTTTCTTTTTTGGTTGGTCAATCAAAGAAAAAGGTATTGATACAGTCATCAAATTACAAGTCCTTGGTTCCTAGGTAAGTTACTCACCACATACTCCTTGTAAGTTATGAAATATTGAATCATGTATCTCTTTTCTATTAGATCTAGTTTGTGTATGTGGTGTTTACCTATGTATTTAGAATCATGAGATTTAGGGTCTGACAACTACTCCAAGTGGGTTACCAATATGATTCTTATTAGAAATGTTGAGTTTCTTTCAAAATTTTGTTTGAGTCGATGAGGTTCTAGATTTTTTCTTCTAGGTGGGTGAGTGTACTCTCCATTTTAGTGGTAACCATGGGACCACTTAGCTCCACCAGAAGGGTTATCGATGAGATACACCAATGTGATCATCTCCCTGGAAGAATTATTTTAGGATAGGTCCCCCACAATGGTCCGAGAAATCCTAGAGCCACTTCCAAATCCTTTTTTTAAACTACCAAAAGATCATTATACTTCAAATTTTTCATATTCTAGGCTTTGTAGGAACTTTGTTGCTTCAACAACAGATGTTCAACAAGGTCTTAAGATTAAGGGAATGTTAGGCACTATAGTCCTCTAATATACCTAATGGCTTCTAATAATAGTACTCGCTTGGTCTTTCATAGATCTAACTAAGGAGGATCATTCGTTCCCTTATTAATACTACCTAATTCCCCGTACATGAGAATTATCTCTCCTAGTGTTGTGCTTAGTGTACTATATTGACAAACATCAACCGAAAGTATTTTGTAGGGGTGGTTTCAGGTATGTCTTGGAGGGTCCCAATATACAATAGGGTATGTGGATGATCGAATCTATGAATATATTCTATCAAATACGACACTAATAACCAAGTACCTATGGAGGTGTACAAGAGAATCCATCCTAGTGACCCCTAGATTGTATTCTCTGTGTGTATGTTTCCGAGTCACAAGTTGACTCATTGAATGATAAATCTCTATGTTTATAGTTGTTGGAACATGTCTCTAACCTAAAAAATAATAAATTCTTTGAAATTAAGGTGCATGTTGGCACATAAAAGTGCTATGATGGCACTTGTAGTGTACTTAAAGGACATATACAAATAATTTAAGAACAATTTACGAAGAAATGCAAACAAGTAGAAATAAACTTGAGAGAAACCAAAATATAACACCTATTGAAATAGAACCCTTTATTGATATGCCAAATAGTGAGCAATGTTCACTTTCATATTTGAAAGGAAAATGTCCAATTGAGCATAATTCCAATAAAATAATAATCCTTTTACCTCCATCACATAACCTCCTACCTTTATAAATATGATTTTTAACCACCTAGATCCTAACCACTAGTACTCTCAATACTAATGAGTAAGAACTACCTATTGATATCCACATAATTACAAACTTTTCCATTTTTAATATGTTAAGATCTCCAAAGTCCAGGCTAACACTTTGACCTAGTAATTTCAAGGCTTCCAAGTTAACTTTATTAATTTAAAAAAAAAACTTAAAACAATCATACTTTTTTTGGAAATATGTATCATTCCATCTTCTAATTACTAAAAGTGTTGTAGCAACATGAACATATATCTTATACTTTTATAGAACTATATAGTTAAAAAGACAATTCTATTTGTTAAGTTTTATTTAGATTTAGTATGCAAATATCTCTAAGTTAATAGACATTTAGTTTTTCATATTTCCATTTATACTAAGATATTATGAAAGCCCATCATTACCTTTAGCTAGAATAGAAGTGAAATTATCAATTTAATTTTAAACCATTTTTAAAATTAAAATATTAAAAAAAAACTTTAATTTTTATTAACTATTCTTGAAATATTTATTAAAAACTATAATTTAAAAAAAAACACTTTTCAAAAATCATATATTATGAAAGATCATCATTTATACTTGACCTAGAATACTAATAAAATTATCAATTTAATTTTAAACAATTTTTGAAATTAAAACATTAAAAAAAAACTTCAATTTTTATTAATTATTTTTCAAATATCTATAAAAAAAAAATATAATTTTAAAAAACACATTTATCAAAAATCAAATATCATGAAAAACCATCATTAATTTGAACTAGAATATAATTTGAGCTAGAATAAAAGTGAAATTATAATTTTAATTTTAACAATTTTTGAAATTAAAATATTAAAAAAATACTTTAATTTTTATTATTTAATTTTCAAATATTTATAAAAAATTATAATTTTAGAAAATTAAACACTTCTCCAAAAAAAATTCTAAATATTAAAGTAACTAATTTTATGTACAAAGTTTCACTTAGAACTTGTGACTTTACAATGACTTTGGTCATCCATAATCCAAATTGCATTCTAGTGATTGCATTTTGTTCACAGATTTTCGTATCTTATTTTCACATCTTAAAATTTAGAGGAAAATCTAAAGGAATCTTAAATAGGTAATATATCTATTTTGTGAGAATTGAATTATATGGGAGAATAACAAATATACTACTCAACTATTAAAAGGAAATTTTTTTAGCAGTGATAAAATTGTTATAGATTTGAACACTTGTTTTTTTGATTTGGTAATGTATCCTTGATTTTCCAGAATACCCCGTAATCTAAGAAACTATCATCCAAAAATATCTAAACCATAAAAATCATCCAGAATCTCACCCTATCTTCCAGAATACCCCGTTCTCGGATCCTGCTGCCTTTTTATGGGCAAGTTTTGAGGATAATTCTTTCAAGGTGTGGAATGTAAGGTCTGGACAGGCAAGTCTTGACCTGGCTTGAGTTTTTATCATAAAAATACGTGAGATTGAATCTCCTTTTAATATCATATATTCATTCAGATTTCAATCTGACAGTGAAATTGAGCAATTCCATATTCAGCCACATCAGAAGATGATAACCATTGTAAAAGATGCGTATCTTCTTGCATGTAATGGCTATATTATACATGTGAAGGATCGTATCTTGCGTATCTTTTTTTCCGATACATGAGATTTAATATTATATATTAATGTGTGAATGTGAAGGTTTATTCTATATGTTTTAAGTTTTTGATATTTTGGCAATTATAATGATTAGTGAAATTTGCCAATATAAATGTTAAATGTTACAAATTGTTTAAATAATGTTTTTAATACATAAATTAATTTAAAAAAAAAAAAACTAAAAACATCTTAAATATATAATTTTAATTAATAAAATCTATAATTTACAATTTTCTAAATTTACTACTAAATTTTAAACTAAATAAGTTAAAAATAACCAAATTGAGTTTTCCGCGTGACAAAAACCGACTAACACGGTATTTTGTTGCTTGCCGTTTTCATATACATATAATAACCGACCATGTGTTATGAGTGTTCTTGATATAATAAATCAGCGCACCTTCTAACTGGGAAAATATTTAATATACAAATTTTCAAAACGGACTACGTTTTTTTTATCGGTTCCTCCACCACAGTTCTTAAACTAGCACAGTCGCTAACTCGCGGCTGAGAACGCGTGCTCCAATATATTGAAAACATGTGCCTCCAATATAAAACGTTTGTGGTAATCTCTTTGTGGTAATATGAAACGTTTGGCTGTATTAGGTTGATAAATGGAACGTGGCAATTATATATCTTTACAGTAATTTTTTAATGTGATTAGGTAAATGTTAAAAAGTAAACATGTTAACGGATGCCTGGATAAATGCAAGAAAGTTATGAATAATAAATCTGATCCATTGATTTTGGAGGACGACTAAGAATATGCCAGCATCTTCAATGCATAGCCATCAGATTAACATATCTTCGAAACGATAAATAGATAAATAAATAAATAAATAATTTATATATATAAGGAAATGACCACCTGGTTGCATTTTAAAATGCATGTGATAATATTGGCACTCATGAGAATGAGTGCATGTATAAGATTATTTTTATATTTTCAGTATGTATAAGATTCTTTGTCACTGTCTTGGTAGGCAAGGCTACTGCTAAATTCTTCGACTTTTCTGGGAAGATTTTTTTTTACTACGTTTGACTTGAATTATTGGTTAATTATTTGTTTAAATCCGCATTCCAATGCATTGAAAATATAGTTGAACATATGAAGAATTATAATAATTTATTTTTAGAAAATGCTTAAACCTTTAATGCTTTCAATTTTAGGTTTATGAAATTGTTTAATAAGTTCCACATATGTCTAGAATACAATATATGCTATCAACAAGAGTGTTCAGCATAATAGTGGAGAAAATTTGGGAGCACATTTACTCATGCCCTAGCATTAAATAAATAGGCATAAATAAAACCATAAATTGTTTAATTTTTATTTTTATTTTTACTTGTTGGAAACCACGAGCAAGTTATTCCCTGCTCTACTCCACTACAACACTACATTATTCTATGTTCCACTACAACACTACAATATTCTTTACTACAACTCTGCATTATTCCTGCTAGAGCATTGCAAGGTGTATGACACACCTAATCCAACATTCTTTCAATTGTCATATACCTTGCAAGGGTACAAGAGAGAATGCATCAAACTTAGAGATAATTGCTAGGGCCCATAAGGCCTATAGACTCATAACACGACTTGAATTTATCTATGCTCATTGATGTCATTAATGCATCTGCAACATTTTGCAAGGTGTCAACTTTCTCTAGTATCATATTATCAATCCTCGACCATGTCCCTAGCAAAATGGTATTGGATATCTATATGTTTTTTCTTTACATGAAAGGTGTTGATTTGTTTTAACTGATTGATTGGGGTAAATATGTAAACCTATGTTTTTTTCAAATGAAGACTAAAAAAAATTTAAACGTTGGAAAGTGTCAAATAACCCTCACCTATTGATCATGAAGACCCAAAAAGTTTTAAATCAGTTTAAGTATTGTAGTTCTTCATCATGAAAGGCCAACATGGATTGTTTCTCTTTGAAAAAAAAAGAGAAAATAAAAATATAATAAGATAAATAAATAGCTTATGCCCATATTCTCACTAAATAACCCTATGTCTCATCTTCGTCCAACATTTTACGGAATCTAAAACAAAGGTCATGTGCCCAAGATATGTCAATTTTCCCCCACATTTTGTTGCCCCATACTTAACCATTTAAGTCATTTTCCTTACTCTCCACTCTCCATACTTAGTCATTTTTCACTACTGTTCATATTAATTTACACTAGTCTCCATACTCTCCCATACTTAAATCATTTTCACTACTACCCATACTCCATACTTATTTATTTCCCCCCACCCAATAATTTGAATAGTTTTTCTTTTTTCTGGAAGTCCCACTACAGGAGACCAAGCTATCCCTCACCCGCAACTACTCTTAGTCTTGCAACCCACAATACTCATTTTTCACTTCCCACTTACGTAATTCTATTTTATGATTTTATTATTTCATAAAATTATTCATTATATTCCTAAGTTTTGTCCCTTTCCCCTCCTTTCGCATATTGTGACATGTGGCACTGAGGTAGACCTATCCCTGGGTGACACGTCGCAATGTGGTGGACCTATCCTCGAGTGACACTTGGATGATATTTATTGGACACATAGATGACTCGACAAGTGATTTGGCATGATGATTGGGCGATGACATGACAACCAAAAGTTACACGGTGTGCACAAGCTATGAAGGGATCCTTCTCCAACCAAACCATTAAAAAAGAAAATACCAATCTATCATAACTAGCCTAATATCTATTCAAACAAATCTATATCAAACAAAGAGATCCCTCTCTAAGTCTTGGAGGAATAGATCCAAAACTCGAAGTTGTTTTGATGTTGCCCATGTGACTACCTCTATAGCCTTGGGAAAATTACAGAATGATAATAGAATGGCTGACCATGTAGGGACTTTCCCAGTGGTACCTCAAAGTTTAGGATCGATCCTTGATGGTGGGCTGACCGGACATAAGAAACTGAAATCATTCACTGGTGACTCCAATCTCAGTCAGTTCAATTCAAAGACTCCACTGAGGAAGAACACGAAGAATGACCAAGCAAACTAGAAAGACCAAGTATTCAATTCCTAATTGTATTCAAGATGTTATAGGATTTTTTTTTGTAATTATCTTCTCTCTTATTATGATCCTGGTCAAAGGTACAATGTTGGAAGTTTACATTGATCATTTGCAAATTGATGAGCTTCAGTAAGCCCCAAAATTTGTGGATCATGTACATACTCCTTACTGTACATCGGATCCAACTGTAGAATTCCTAGTGAGACATAAGCCTCTGCTTTATCTCTCTTGCTAAACCTCCGGATGGTTGTAAGCCTCTGCTTCACCTCCTGTACCTACCAAAATCCAAGACGGTCACAAGCCTAGATCTACCTCCTCTTATTCTTCATGATTTCCCTACCAATTTTAACAATAAGTTGCCTAGATTTGATGGAGAAAATGCCAATATCACTATTGAAAAAAACACATCGAGAGGTTTGAAGATTTTCTTGACCTTTGTGAGGTTGAGGATGGCGATATCTATGTCGGAATGTTTGCCTTGTTACAAGGAAAAGTTAAAAGTGGTTTAAAACCTTCCCATTTTGCAAGCATAAAAAAATTTCGTGTCAGTTCAGCCACAGAGTTTTCTTAGATAGGCGGGTGATCATGACAAATGTTTTTCTCATCCTAGAAAAATATGACCATGAAATCTAGGAGAGGCAGTCTAGCAGTTCTCAAGCAGGTTCAATAAGGTGTGTCATTCAATACCTGTGGATGTAAAGCCACCTCCTGGTTTAAGCTCAATTGCATTACCTATATGCCTTTGATCCAAAAATGGCGTTCTAGTTAAGAGAAAGAGACACCGCAACCCTTGAAGAAATGAAAAATGTTGTAGTTGATGTGGAAGTTAATTTGTTGAACAAAAGGTCCAAGATAAGAGCAAAGGAAAAGGCCATAACAGAAAAGAAACATATGACATATTTAGAAGTGAAACTAGATATCACGATAACGTAAAAGAGATGATCTGGGGAAATTAGCGAGGGGAAAGAGGAGCTTGTTGTTCAAAGACCTCATATCCCACTAGTTCTAGAAACGACAAAGGTAAATATTCCCAAAAATTTTGCAGCTCAACCATGGTATCATGGACTGAAAAATGATAGCTTCATGTACTCAATCCACAATACAGCCAAAGATGAATTTCAAAATCAGAAGATGGAGGAATATTCTCCCGATATGATATGCATGTTCAATGGCATTTCATTCATGGATGATTCACCCAAGCTTCATTGGTACGATGAAAACTATGATCACAATGAAGAAAGTCTTGGGGTAAGTGTGCGAGAAATTTATTTGTATGCTTCTCTTCTTTTAAATTTTTTGAAGGAAATTTATGAACAAGTGATAATATCAAAGAAGGCAAACCTTTTGTTGAGATAGTGAAGGATGTTAGTGTGGGTAAAAAGGACATTTCAAATCCATGATCACAATCTCCAAGTTTATCTTATTTCAAAGTTCAGGGAAAAATTCAGAGCCTGAAACAGAATTTGAAACTCTGGAATGTAATTCTTTAACATTAGATGATAAGTCACTTCAAATTTTGATGGAAGAAAGTGCAGAAAATTTTCAATAAAATGCAAACTGCCTGCCCCTATGCTTTTCCTCACTCCTGAGAGAACATTGCAAGAATATTGTAAATAATAAGAAAGAGGAATGTTCTAATGCATGAGTTGAGGAAAACAAGGGAGATACAAAATATGATCCAGAGGTGTAGCCCTTGAGCCTTTTGAAGGTCAAACCTCGGATGAAATCATAGAGCATGGGACATGTGATGAAATGATCTATTTTGATTCCTTTCCCTTATGATTTAGCTCAATTTAGGTTGTGAGAGAGAATATTGTTCATATTTTGGTTGAGGATCATAGGGTAAGACATGAAATGCCAACAGAACAAATTCCACGGTCATCTAAAATATTTTATGACCCTATAGCTGATATCTTTGGATAGATCATGTTTTCAAAGTCAGTTTTCATTTACCCCCAATGTTTTAAAAATTGTTATGATATGGATATGATCCGAAAATCATCTAGAGGGATGTGTTCAGCAAAAGTATCATTGGAAACACATCATAAAGGTACAACCATGTCAGGGAGTGCATGAGGAGGCAAAGAGCATAACTTCGACATCAAATCATGAAGTTGAGTTGGTTAAATTTGAATATCGAGTAATAGGTCAAGTTTATCTTGATCCGGTGGCTGTTATATATGGATAAATTGTTCATCACAAAGCCACAATACATTCCCAGTATTTATGTTATGTGTCGTGTTTATCAAGCCCCTTGTGATGAAGAGTCGGGATGGAAAACATTTTGTGATGCCTATGCAAGTTCTATTTATGATATTATTTGAAAACATTGAAAGAGCAAAGTCATTAGAGCATTTGTTTGACTGGCTGCACTGGAATTATAGTATCATTTAAAACAACAAAAATATCAGTAGATTAGGATGAGTAGCGATTTGAATAAGTTGGATCATATGAGCATCTTTTTCAGTATTTTATAGTTTCCAAGAGGGTTTGCAATTGATGATATCTAATTCAATGTTCAGACAAATTTGAGCTAGTTCGAAGATTATAGCTACAGTGACTCCATGCCCCAACGAATGGCTTGTCTGATGCGTATTCGAGTTCCGATGGTTCTTGACACCTCTGAAAATTTTGTCATCCCCAAATAGAGCTATGTTGGGGTCATATAATTATAGGTAACTTGATTATTGGTTGTTGTTTGGCATTGCTCCTGTGATGAAGACATATGGCTCGGTTGATTCATTTTCCCCTCCATCATTTCACCCGATCCTTCACCACCCTAATGCATCCTTCTTCCACCTCTAAGCCCTCACTCCCTTGCCCATTTGTCCCATTGACTACATCTCACCCGCCACTCTTCCCTACATATATAAACAAACTTAGGATAGTAAAATATTGGTTAGTATAATAAGGTAATTGATAATAAATAAAAGATTAGATTAATTAATAATGTTAGTTATTAGTAAATAGGTTAATAAAGTTAGAGTAATTAGACAAATAATCTAGGTTAAGTCTTGTTAGAAACTAATTAATTAATTTAGTTGTTTAGTGATTAGGTTAGTGTTTTATTAATTAAACATTAAAAATGAAACAAAGTGAAAACATTTAATAGAAGCAAATTAAAACAAAAATTATAATGTAGGACAATAAATAAAATATATAAAGAATTAAAACAAAACAAAGTAATAAAACTAATAAATAAAATAAAAACACAAAACCAAATTAAAGAAACATAAAAACAAAATGCAATACATAACAAATAAACACAAAATATAAAATCTGGAATATTAAAATAAACTAAAACGTAATAAAACAAAAATAAAATAAAAATATTAAAAAACCAAAATGTAAATGCTATCCTAAGTTTTTACCGACCCTTCCCATGCATATCGGACCCCACCCCCCTCACGTCACATCAGCGAGAGGTCAGATATGAGTTGTTCCTAATACCACTCCTTGACACATGGCGACTCCACAAGTACGGACCCCCAAAAAAACCACTTACCACGCAGAGTCGGTCACCACCTTTCCCCAAAAATGCGGCTTTGTAATGTTTTGACGGTCGATTTCAAAGGCGATTCAATTTACCATGAAAGGTCGAAGCCATCTTGAGCCTCATTGTTCGATTTTGTTTTCTTGTTTTAGCCCTAATTTTGCGGAATTTGTGGCTTGGAATGTATAGTGAAAAAAATGAAAGATTTTTTGTCCGTAACATGCTCATCTAAAATAACCTCCTTCAGTTTTTCCCAGTGTTAGCATTGAAGAGAAACATTTGTCTGAGCGTACCCCTATTTTCAAAAAATTCGGCCAAATTTGCAGTCCCAAATCTTTGGGATTTACTTGCTTTTTTCGGCCAGGAGGATCGAATTCTATCTCCTGAGCCTAAGGATTATGTTTTTTTATTTATATCCCCATGTTTGTAGTAGAGAGGATCAGTTGGGGACCATGATTTAATTTGTATCAGAGCTCATGGAGCCTCCATGGATTCATAGTTCACTAATACGGTGATATGTTGCGGGATTCTTGTGACTATTTTGACTAGTGATGTGCATCCCTCTTTGTAAATTTGTTCTGTTATCATAATTAATTTATTCCTCAGTTATTAGAATATTAGAGCGGGATTGGTTTTTAATGTACCCTCTGTCTCTAGCTTGGTATAGTTTTTATGTTTTCCACTAAAAAATAAACTTAGAATTCTTAGTTTCTCCGTGTTTAATTGGATTTCTTAACCTTTTCTATCTCTCCCATTTCATTTAAATTAAAGGATCCATTGAGTTGTCTACCTTTCCTTGCAAATATTATCCTTTTGACATGGATTTTTTTGTCATTTGTTGCTTTGACCCCATTGCCCAATGGATTTCCTCCTACTCCAACCAAACCATTTGAAAAACAAATACCAATCTATCATAACTAGCCTAATATCTATTTCGACAAATCTATATCAAGCAGAGAGATATCTCTCTACGAGGAGTCTTGGAGTTAGATCCAAGACTCTAAATTAATTTTATGTTGCCTCTGAGCTTCCTTCACAACCTTAGGTGGCAAATTACGAGGTAATAGCTGACCATATAGGACTTTCCCATTAGTACACTTCAAGTTTCAGATCTGATCGATGGTGGGCGGTGGCCGAACCTAAGAAGAGATGAATCATTCACTGGCGACTCAATCTCGGATCGAGTTCAATATAAGAATCCACTGGAGGAAGAATCTGAAGTATGACCAAGCAATCTAGAAAGAGCAGGTAGTCATGTCCTAATTGTATTCAAGATGTTATAGATTTTTTCCCTAATTATTTTCTCTCTTATTCTGATACTGGTCAAGAGTACAATGTTGAAGTTTACGGTAGTGTTTTGCAAAATTGATGACCTTCGGTACAGCCCAATTGTGGATCATGTACATGCTCATACAAGCTGTGCACATCGGATGCACCAGTAGAAATCCTAGTGAGACATAAACCTACTGCTTTATCTCCTACTCTTGCTAAACCCTGGATGGTTGTAAGCCTCTTTATTCACCCTCTGTACTTGCCAAAGTCCCAGACAGATACACTAGATCGCCTCCTATTCTTCATGATGATTTCCACCTTAGAAATATAACAATAAGCTACCTAGGTTTGATGGAGAAAATGCCAATATCAGCTGAAAAAACACATCCAAAGGTTTGAAGATTTCCTTGACCTTTATGAGGTTGAGGATGGCCAGAATCTATATGAGGATGTTTGCCTTGTATTTACAAGGCAAACTTAAAAATTGGTTTAAAAACCTTCAGTACCAAGCATCTGAAATTTTCATCAGTTCATGCAAGTTTTTCTTAGATAGGTGGGTGATCATGAAATGTTTTCTCATCCTCGAAGAATATGGCCACTTGAAAAGAAATCCAAGAGAGACAGTACAACAGTTCTAAACCAGATTCAATAAGGTGTCATTCAATACCTTTGGATGTGAGCCACCTCTGGTTTAGCTCAGATGCATTACCCAGATGACTTTGATCTAGAAATGACATTCTATTTAAGAGAAAGAGACACTGCAACCTTGGAGTAAATGAAAAATGTTGTAGTTGATGTAGAAGCTAATCTACTTCACAAAAGGTCTAAGCTAAGAGTATAGGAAAAGGCCAGAACTGAAAAGAAGCGAATGTCACCTTCAGAAGTGAAGCTACTTGTCCTGGCCAACACTGTAAAAGAAATGATGTGGGAAGTTAGCAGGAAAGAGGATCTTGTTGTCCAAGAGACACCTCATATCCCACTAGTTCTAGAAATGACAAAGGTAAATATTCCCAAAAAGTTTGTTTCTCAACCATGGTATCAGGGACTGAAAAATGATAGCTTCATGTACTCAATCCATGATACAACCAAAGATGAAGTTCAAAATGTCAGAAGATGGAGGAAGATTCTTCTGATATGATATGCATGTTTAATGGCATTTCAATCGTGGATGATTCACCCAAAACTTTCCGATTGATGCAGTGAAAAGCAAGTCTGAAAATGCAGAAAGTCTTGGGGTAAGTGGACAAATTTTACCCATATGCTTCTCTTCTTTTAAATTTTTTGAAGGAAATTTATGAACAAGTGGTAAATATCAAAGAAGGAAAACCTTTGAAGAGATAGTGAAGAGGATGTTAGTGTTAATAAAAGGACATTTCAGATCGGGGATCACAATCTCCAAGAAGTTTGTCGATTTCCAAAGTTAGGGGAAGAAATTTGCACGAAGCAGAGAATTCAAAACTCTGGAATGTAATTCTTTACCATTAGATGATAAGTCACTTCAAATTTTAAAGGAAGAAAGTGCGGAAAAAATTTCAAGAAAATGCAAGCTACTTGCCCCTATGTTTCTCCTCACTCCTGAGAAAACATTGCCAACAAAATGTAAATAGTAAGAAAGAGGAATGTTCTAATGCATGGGTTGAGGAGAAAAAGGATGTCTGATTCGATCGAGAGGATTGGCTTCTTGAGCCTTTTTGAGGTCAAACCTCAGATGAAATCCCAAATCTTGAAACAGGTGATGAGAGTGATCCATTTTGATTCACTTCCTTTATGCTTTAATTATTTTCAGATTTGAGAGACAGCAATTGGGATTTTGGTTGAGAATCACATTGTAAGCCATGAAATGCCAGCAGAAATTCCACAGTCATCTAAAGTATTTTATGACCCTATAGATGATATGTTGGATAGATCATGTTTTCAAAGTCAATGTTCATTTACCCCGAATGTTTTCAAAAATTGTTATGATATGGCTATGATTAGATAGTCAGCTACAGGGGTGTGTTCAACAAAAGTATCATTTCAAAACACATCATAAAAAGTTACATGCATGTGGGAAATTTTTGTGAGGATGCAAAATAACATATTCTGTATCAAATCATGAAGTTGAGTTGGTTAAATTTAAATATCCTTTAATAGGTCAAGTTTATCTTGATCCAATGGCTATTTATATGGAGAAATTGTTCATCCCAGAGCCACAATGCATTCCGGCATTTTATTTATGTGTCATGTTTATCAAGCCCATTGTGATGAAGACGCGATGGAAGAGCATGTCCATGATGCTTATGCAAGTTCTATTTATGATATTAGTTGAAAACATTGAAAGAGCAGATTGGTTAGAGCGGTTCTTTATTGGATGCACTGGCATTATTGTCTCATTTAAAACAACAAAATTACTTCGATGGCGTAGGGTAGGTGTGATTTTGAATAAACTCGGTCATTGAGCATATTTTTCAATGTGTATAGTTTCAAGAGTTCGGAGTTGATATCTAATTCAATGTTGATCAAATCGAGCTAAGTTGAAGATAAATGACTGCGGCGACTCCATGGCCCAATGAATAAAGCATCAGTCTGCATGTTCAAATTTCAGTGGTTCTTGACACCTCACAAAAGCATCATGAGTGGAGCCTATGTTGGGGTCCCTATAATTATAGGTAACTTGAATCTTCAGTTTCTTATTTGGCATTGCTCACGATGAACTTGTAACCGGTTGATTCCATTTTCCCCCTCCCTACATTTCACCCAATCCTTCACCACCCTAATGCATCCTTCTTCCACCTCAGTTGCCCTCCCTCCCTTGCCCATTTGTCCCATTGACTATATCTCACCCGCCACTCTTCCGTGCATAAACAAACTTAGGATAGTAAAATATTGGTTAGTATAATAAGGTAATTGACAATAAATAAAAGATTAGATTAATTAATAATGTTGAAGTAATTATTAAAATAGGTTAAAAAAGTTAGGGTAATTAGACAAATAAGCTAGGTTAAGTCTTGTTAGAAATTAATTAATAATTAATTTAGTTGTTTGATGATTAGGTTAGTGTTTTTATTAATTAAACATTAAAAATAGAAACAAAATTATAAAACATATAATAAACAAATTAGAAATTAAAAAATTAAAACAAAATTATAATGACAAACAATAAATAAAATATATAAAATTAAAACAAAACAAAGTAATAAAACTAATAAATAAAAACAAAACCTGAAAACAAATTAAAACATAAAACAAAAGTACAATGCATAACAAATAAACACAAAATATAAAAATACGATTATTAAAATAAATAAAACGTAATGGAAACAAAATCAAAATAAAAATATTAAAACCAAAATAAAATGCTTATCCTAGGTTTCTACCCACCCTTCCCATGCATATGGGACCCCCCCCCTCACACATCAACTCAAGGGGTCCGATGTGGATATTCAGTAATGCAATCTGGGACACATGGTGACTCCACAAGCCACGGACCCCACCCCTAAAACCACTTATCACCTTGTGGGCTTCGGAATACCACCTTTCCCCAAAAGAGCAACTGCATGGCGTTTTTTATTGATCGATTCGAGAAAACGATTAAATAGCGAAGACATATTTTAAAGATCGAGAGAGGTTTTGTTGACAAGTGAAAGAAAAAACCTCTTCATATTACACAAGTTCCATGGCCGGGGAGAGTCGAAGCCATCTTGAGCCCCATTGTTTCGGTTTTGGTTTTTTTCTTGTTTCAACTTTCCTGATTTTGCGGGGAGTTGTTTATTGAATTGAGATGAGAGTGAAAAAAATGAAAGAGTTTTTATACGTAACATTCTCCTATAAAATAGCTCCATTTTTAGGTGTCCAACATTGAAAGAAACATATGTCTGGCGTACCCCTATTTGGTGGCCAAATTACATTTCTAGATTTTTGAGAGTTTACTTGTTATTTTGACCCAAGAGGATCAATTCGATCTCGAGCCTAGGATTGCAATTTTATTTATATCCATGTTTGTAGTAGAGAAGGGGGATCAACATGGACCATGATTTAATTTGTATCGGAGCTCCAGGCTCAAAGTTTCATAGTTTAGTAATACAGTGATATGTTGTAGGATTCTTGTGACTATTTCTATTGGTGATGTGCATCCCTCTTTGTAAATTTATTTCTCTGTTATCATAATTAATTTTTCCTCTGAATTATTCCAAGAAAATTAAGAACATAATTGGTTTAAACGTACCCTCTGTCTCTGGCAGTATGGTTTTGTGTTTTCCACTGAAGATTAAATTTAGAATTCTTAGTTGCTCTTTGTTTAAGTGGATTTCTTCTTGATTTGTTCCGTCTCTCCCATTTCATTTAAATTAAAGGATCCAGTGAGTTGTCTAACTTTACCTGCAAATATTAGCCTATTGAAATGGATTTTTGATCATTAGTTGCTGACCCCATTGCCCAATGGATTTCCTCCTGCTCCAACAAAACCATTTGAAAAACAAATACCAATCTATCATAACTAGCTAATATCTATTCAAACAAATCTATATCAAATGGAGATATCCCTCTCTGAGTCTTGGGAGGCTAGATCGAAGTACTTTCAGAAGTGGTTTTGATGTTGCCTACGTGACGCCTTCCGCAACCTTGGGAAAATTATAGAGTGATAACCACAAAACCCAACAAATTTTGTTCAAGTTCTAGTAAAATAAAAAGGTACTCAAAGAAAAAAA
The DNA here is from genome assembly GCA_010110895.2 of Picea sitchensis. Lineage (NCBI taxonomy): Eukaryota > Viridiplantae > Streptophyta > Pinopsida > Pinales > Pinaceae > Picea > Picea sitchensis. Next base: position 61,775 of record SNQJ01S0033700.1, read on the forward strand.
TGGTTGCATAGAAGTCCACTCAATTTGCAAGGAGAAGTTCATTCCTTGCCAAATATTTTCATGGATACGTTTCACATGTTCTTTGGTAATACTTCAGAAGATAAAGAGAAATGTTTGGTTGAGTTTGATATATCTCGTGATAATTATAATGTGGTTGAAGATGATATTGCATGCCGATTGTTTATCTTAACTCTAAAAAGAAATCCTAGTGAATGGTTTTATTCATTGCTACCTAGAACCATCACTGGGTGGGATGTATAAGAAAATTTATTTGTCGATAATATTTCCCAAGGAAAGATACATATTCTATTTTCTTGAAGTTGGTTGAAATCTAGATGAATGAGGAAGAGACACTCAAATATTTCACTTTCAGATTGATGAAGTGTATATGATTTTCGAGAAATATTTCCAAATGATGTCATCATTTTTAGATGTTATGAAAATGCATTTCTCTTGAATCATATATTTTTATTGAAGTAAGAGGGAAAGTGCAGTTGGAAAGAGTTAATGCAGCAAGGTCAATTCATTGAAAGAAATATTCATGAAACTCGTGCTAATCTCTTAAAATTCCCAATAATTTTCCAAGACAATGGAGGAAAGGATTTGAGAAATATTTTTATAAAGATATTGAAAACAAATTTACACATTGTATTTTGTTCCTAAAACTTAAAGTGAGAACCCTAATGTATAAATTCAAGAAGAATACTATCTTCCACATGCTCCATGGGAGGAAATTTTGACCTCTCATATGCTCAATTTCAGAGTAGTGATCACAATGACTTTAAGGACATATTTGATGAACCTCCACTAGATGCACATAAATATTTAATTCAATATAATCATGGTGAAAGTGTTGCAATGGGTTCTCAATGGCCAAAGCTAGTTTATATAAAGTTGAAAGGAGAATGTCTACATTGGATGAACAAAAGTGATGTTAATGATTACCACTTAACATCAAACTTTCAAGTTGTTGATTTCTCGTATGGAGTATAGTTTAATGACTAAGAGATCTTCCAACATCAAAAGAAGAAGAGAATTTGCAACAAGATGTTTCGTTGGTAGTATATTTTGTTTATGAAGATAATGAGATTGTTGGTGAACAATAAAATATAGTGCTACAGTTCCCCACAAATGCTCAACAACAATTTATTTTTCCAACTTCACCATGGCAACATGGTCATTGTATGATGACAGAACATTCAAAACACTTAATAAAACAACACTCTCAATCCAAATGAGTAATCATATTAATTGGTTATACTTACACTTGAAAGTATCCCTTCTCTCCAAGTAGCTTAAGATAGGTAGATTTTGTTTTATCATGTATATATTTTGTTTTTCGGTAAAGTTTTCCTAATAATCATTTGTTGTATCAGGATAATGGTTTGGGGATGACTCCAAATCCCAATGGACCAAGATTTTGGACTCTCAGCAACCCATAGGGGGCCACTGTCCCACAGTTGGATCCATATGTTGATGTGTATTCTTGAAACCCATCAACTAAGTGATTGGGGTAAATATGAGAACCTATATATGTTTTCTAAATTTGCAACTAAATTTTAAACCAAATATGTTAAAAATAGCTAAATTGAGTTTTTATTTAGCTATTGTTCGATCTGTAGTTTTGAGTGGTTAATTCTGTATTGTAATATGAATGCAGAGGGGTTTTTTAGCACGTTGAATCCATTTGCATTCAAAAATGCATTTAAACAACAAAAAATGTGATTCTCACATGCCATGGTTGATTTCAACGAAAAGACAGAAAGCATTAAACCGTTAGACAACACTATAAATTGGTGGGTGGAGACTTAACTATATAGTTTTCATGTCAACCTGTGCAATAGGAGAATAAACACCTTGAAGATAAAAAAAAGGAACATAGACAAGAATCAAAGCAAAGACATGAGAGGAGAATGTGGATAGGCAGGAAGGGAAGCAAACCAAACCTTACGTAGGTTACATATACATGACAAGGAAGCAAAATTTTCCAGTTGACCCGACACCCTATCCTGCATAACTCAACAAAAAAAATGTGGTATGCACGAAGTCGACATGCATGAAAGAAAAACATTTATTCCTTATAACAGAGACACACAAACACCCTATCAAAAAACAAGCCTCAAAAAATATCGGAAACCCTAAGGCCATATGGAGAAACAAAGAAAACTTGAGTAGAGAAATATTATTTCTCTAACACTAGAGAGAATTTGAGCAAATAAATCCCATTAGAATTGAGGAAAGGCTAAAGTATTCAAAACTTCAAAGAATATATCTGATAAACACACTTGAGAAGACTATTTTAAAGGACATCCACATGGTGAATGTTACAAATCAAACTAACATATGTAAAACTAGCAGTCCAAGTTTCACCCATTTGTGTAGGAACTTTTGATTTGTAGAAACAATTATGGTACATAATGTATTCCATATAAGCATATGCCAAATGAAACAAAGGTCATATTTTTTATTAGATTTGCATTAACTTTCTATCTTTTGGTGGATATAGTCAATATTGATATTAATTTTGGTCACAAAGAATAGACTTTGATGCATATAAAACAAAACAAAATTTCTTACATTTTCAAAGAAAACTTTAAATGATACATATTGCACATAAACTTGTTTCAAAAGACTTGTAAGAAACATTTCCAGTTTACTTAGCATGAACCATAAAATTAACAAATTGGTAGCTAGATCACTCGATAAGAAACGATAAGAGAGAATAAACATGGGTGAGTCATGGTTACATCTACTCAAAGACTCAACATTTTTCAATATATATTTTATGAGGCACCATTGCGAAGCACAATGCCTAGGCGTCACCATATAAACTATGATTTTCCACATGATATGTTTTCACCCATGTTTCCATTCAATATGCCACACTTTGTATCTTTTGCATGCACAAATGCCATCTAATATCTCAATTTCATTCTTCTAGACTCGGTTGACTAAAGGCATTTTCCATCCATGCATGTTGGTTTGCTGGCATCCATCATGAAACCTCTTGGTGACCGGGAAGGGATGAATGGACCTGATATGCTAATGCATGCACCGAAATTTGACCCAAACACACTCCCTGAGCCAAGAACCCATGTACCTTGATCCTTTACTTTGTGTGCTCATTTGTGGTCGGATATGGAACTGCACTCGAAACTACAACCACCCATGGGAGCACTAGCTATGGCTTTATATATGAAGGAGATGTTTCTTTCTTCACCATATAGGCTCTTTAAAAGGAAGGAACTCCAGATAAATAAGGTGGGAACTTTTGAAATGGAAGGGATGAAGTTGGAACTAGGTCAATAGCTTATGAATGAAGTTAATAAATGGGTGTTGTTTCAATGCTTGCTTCAATTGGAAATACATCTCTTTCCCAACCAGTGCTATGCATAATATACCACACTCCTTTCTGCAACAAAAGGATGGGAACAAGAAGCCATTACCTCCCTTGCAAGGAACAGTCGGTGGGGTTCTGTAAGTGGTCCTAAATGAAAGAAATATAGTCAGTAAGGGGTAACCTGGATAATGAATATGGGACACGTCGAAACCCAGCAATATCGAAGGGACATTCAGAGAACAGAAATATGAACATTAATAGTGAAAGGAGGATGCTTGGAAATAGGTTTGATCCACTAGATGTTGCATATGATGTAAAAATATAGAACAATAGAAGGGAGATTGTATTACTCGAGAATGTAGTTGAAGCATGCTTCAAATATGTTTGTTATTGTGCATTTCGACCTACACATTCTCGAACATTCAAGGTTGAGTGCTTGGCCTAAAGATATGGAGTGTGTTTTATTTGATGATATTGTGGGATCCCATAACCACAAGGGAGAATAATACAAGTAACACATTGTGGGTTGGGGATAGTTGAATCTACTATTTATGCCAATAATTCTTATGCCTTGTATTGAGTTGTGATGTCGAAGTCCTAAGGAATGGCTAGAGTGTTTCTTTTCGGTGAAGTTGTGGGATTGGACTTTGATTCCTGGGGCTATGTACCCAAGGGGTATAAGGAGGGATTTTTGGTCGAGCCTTTCAAGATGCCTTGGTATGGTGTCATAGCGCCCTGATATAATGATATGCCTAAAAATTGGAAGAAAGAGTGTTTCTCGTGCTTCATGTGAGCTTTCAATGCCTAGGGTTCTGTACTTTAGGGAGTATAAGGAGGGAGTTTTGGTCCAACCTTTTGATATTCCTGGTCTACGTAAGTATTGATCAAGATGCCCACTTGGGAAGATTAGGTTTTTTTCCTTATATCCTTAATATACCAAGAATATTTAAGGCTCGTTCACAAATTTTGGAAGGACTGCTAGAGTGTTGCTCGCACTTCCTGGGAGTTTTCAATGTTTTTTTGTGGTTGGTTTCCTTATACTAGTTCAATAGAGGGTGATGTGAAATTTACAGAAGTTAACTCTGGGACAAAGTTCCTTCAAGGGAGGGAGTATGGCATACCCCATATGATTATCAATAATTGATAATAACAAAGAAGTAAAATAATTATCATAAAAGGATCATAATAAATACTTAAAATAAATAATTGGATAATAAAATAAAATAGTAAAATAAGTAACAATAATTTATGGATAAACCCTAAATTATAATAAAGAATTAAATAATGGATCATAGGGATTGGATTAAGAGCCATGTTGGAATCTATATAAGGATGGAGAAGAAGGAGAAAATATCATCTTTTTATCTGGGGGGGTATAGAGAACAAGGTTAAGAAGAGATAACATAGTAGTGGATTGAGGGATCGAGGACTCTTAGTCATGATGGCTGAGTGGTTGGTTGGGAGGAGAGTTGTGCCCCACTTTATTTTTTGGTTGGTCAATCAAAGAAAAAGGCATTGATACAGTCATCAAATTACAAGTCCTTGGTTCCTAGGTAAGTTACTCACCACACACTCCTTATGGGATTATGAAATATTGAATCATGTATCTTTATTTTATCAGATCTAGTTTGTGTATGTGGTATTTACCTATGTATTTATAATCATGATATTTAGGGTCTGACAACTTCTCCAAGTGGGTTACCAATATGATTCTTATTTGAAATGTTGAGTTTCTTTCAAAATTTTGTTTGAGTCAATGAGGTTCTGGATTTTTTTCTTCTAGGTGGGTGAGTGTACTCTCCATTTTAATGGTAACCATGGGACCACTTGGGTCCACCAGAAGGTTTATCGATGAGATACACCAATGTGATCAGGTCCCTGGAAGAATTATTTTAGGATAGGTCCCCCACAATGGTCCGAGAAATCCTAGAGCCACTTCCAAATCCTTTTTTTAAACTACCAAAAGATCATTATACTTCAAATTTTGCATATTCTAGGCTTTGTAGGAACTTTTTTTCTTCAACAACAGATGTTCAACAAGGTCTTAAGATTAAGGGAATGTTAGGCACTATAGTCCTCTAATATACCTAATGGTTTCTAATAATAGTACTCTCTTGGTCTTTCATAGATCTAATTAAGGAGGATCATCCGTTCCCTTATTCATACTACCTAATTCCCCATACATGAGAATTATCTCTCCTAGTGTTGTGCTTAGTGTACTATATTGACAAACATCAACCGAAAGTATTTTGTAGGGGTGGTTTCAGGTATGCCTTGGAGGGTCCCAATATACAGAGGGTATGTGGAAGATAGAATCTGTGAATATATTCTATCGAATACGGCACTACTACCAAGTACCTATGGAGGTGTACAAGGGAATCCAACCAAGTGACCCCTATATTGTATATGATAAATCTCTATGTTTATAGTTGTTGGAACACGTCTCTAACCTAAAAAACAATAAATTCTTTGAAATTAAGGTGCATGTTGGCACATAAAAGTGCTATGATGGCACTTGTAGTGTACTTAAGGACGTATACAAATAATTTAACAATTTATGAAGAAATGCAAAAAAGTAGAAATAAACTTGAGAGAAACCATAATATAACACCTATTGAAATAGGACCCTTTATTGATATGCCAAATAGTGAGCAATGTTCATTTGCCTATTTGAAAGGAAAATCTCTAATTGAGCATAATTCCAATACAATAATAATCCTTTTACCTCCATCACATAACTTCCTACCTCTATAAATATGATTTTCCATCACCGAGATCCTAACCACTAGTAGTCTCAATACTAATGAGTAAGAACTACCTGCCAAATAGTGAGCAATGTTCATTTGCCTATTTGAAAGGAAAATCTCTAATTGAGCATAATTCCAATACAATAATAATCCTTTTACCTCCATCACATAACTTCCTACCTCTATAAATATGATTTTCCATCACCGAGATCCTAGCAACAGTAGTCTCAATACTAATGAGTAAGAACTACCTAGCAAGCCTTATTCCATCATGGTCCTTTGACATTAATTAACCACACACCAAACACCTATTGGGCCTTATTGATATCCACATGATTAAAAACTTTTCCATTGTTAATATGTTAAGATCTCCAAAGTCGAGGCTAACATTTTGACCTAGTAATTTGAAGGCTTCCAAGTTAACTTTATTAATTTAAAAAAAAAACTTAAAACAATCATACTTTTTTTGGAAATATGTATCATTCCATCCTCTAACTACTAAAAGTGTTGTAGCAACATGAGCATATATCTTATACTTTGATAGAACTATATATTTAGAAAGACAATTCTATTTGTTAAGTTTTATTTAGATTTAGTATGCAAATATCTCTAAGTTAATAGATATTTCGTTTTTCATATTTCCATTTACACTAAGATGTTATGAA
>SNQJ01S0033700.1:68536-93090 GCA_010110895.2 Picea sitchensis
TGACATAGCATGGAATGTTTTCCGGAACTCTTTCTCTTCTTGAGAAATCCCTTCTTCTGATGCCATCTTCTCACGGTGAGAAGCTCTCTTTCTCAATCCAATTAATGGATTCTCTGCAACAAGCTCGCCTTCACCACACTGTATCTTTTCCCTGGTTAACATGCAACTCAAATCCAAATGTCAACTAGCTCTGATACCACTTGATCTGTAGGATCTTTTAAATGACTATGGTTGAGTTTTAATTTTGCATGCATTAATTAACCATTTGAGAAACTTAGTGAAAGAATGAGGAAAGAAGAGGAATTATAACAGTCATATACACATATGCAGATCTGAAATGAAAATATAGATAGCAAACCATAACATGCAGATTGATAACGGAGTTCGGCACAACTTTTGCCTACGTCTCCGGGCCTTTTCTTGTGGGGGAGGCTTCTTTATTTCTGTTCAAATGATCAAAAGTACATCGCTGCAATGCAAAATGTCTACAAGACTGATCTGGTATTGTTCGTCCATATCTCTAGAACCCTGCAAAGAAAACTGCACGCAAAATGGACGTCCGGAGCTCCCAGAAATGATTCGACAGCGTCTCCTCCTCAAAAGATTCACTGCATCAAACTGACTTTGGCTTGGCTTTTCTCCAGCATAATTCTGCTCTGACTGACTGCTCCTGGCCTCAAACAGACTTGGTTTATATAGCCTTGAAGTTGGTTGCTCAGCTCCAACTTCCTCCAAGAATTTGGCCTCCAAAAATGCCCAATATCCCCCAAAAATGGAAGGAATCAGCTAATAATAGGCATTTTAACCATAAAAAACACAAACTATAGTAACAAAACCCAAAATATGGCCAAAATAGGGCACATCCCCCTTTTGGCGTGCGCCCTAGTCATATGGTGCCTCCACATGGCCACGCGTTGGTCCTCTCTCGGCGCTAGCTCCTTTATTCACGCCAACTCCTGGTCGCATGTGCATATAATAGGCCCACGGGGCCAATTGTTATAACCAACCCCGTGCATATTGTAACTGTAGCCCCGGGTCTTATGGTACCGGCCTGTAATCCGGGGGCTTACCCCTATTGCAAACTCTGGTGCTCTGCGTTGACTCCCAGTTCTATTGCATAGTTATATGGTGTGCGCCAAGGGCTGGGGCTAAGCCCCGACCCTTTTTCCCACCGGTCGAACCTTCAAACAAACTTAAATACAACCTTTATCGAAAGGTTAACATGAACCACCGGCCTCCTGGGTGGCTAGCCCGTTCTGCCAGTCCATTCGTCCCCTGGAGGTCACGGGTTCGACCCCCGGCCACACCAAACCAATTTTAATATAACAAACCAACGAACCAATCATACGGTGCCACGTGGCACCTTACCAACCAACCACAACTTGACACGTGTCGCTTGCTGATTGGCCCACGTTCATGCCACGTCAACCTGTCTGTACTACCCTGTCACCTTTCGCGTCAACCTGCCATGTCAGCTGCTGACGTCACCCTGCCACGTGTCACCCTTTCAGTGGTGACACGTGTCACCTCAGGATACGTCCAACTGTACCTCCGTACGCCCGAATCCGCCTGCCACATGTCACTCCCTGGAGATTCCACGTGTCCCCTGTACGGTCCAGCCATGTGTCGCTGTACGGACTTTCCACGTCAGCATCCGTACAGACTGTATGGACTGCACAGTCAGCAAATGTTTTTGCCTATTTGACTTTTCGGACAGAACACGATATCTTCTCCATACGGAGCCCGTTTGACAAAGTAAATATACCACCGGAATCAGGAAGACGAGACGGATGCAATGGAATAGGTTTTGTCGCATTCCGAGCAATTTCAAGTTTGAGCATTTTTCAAGCTCTATCAGGCTTCTGGATCCGATTTCGGATCAATACTCGTAGCCAAGACTTTGAAGCTCACTTCAACACCTTGCAATCTGATCTCATTGAGACCCAACAAGAAGTGAAACAACTCAGTGCCAATGTTGTCGCCATCAATACAACCATGCAGTCCTCAATGGGGGAAATCAAACAAGACCTCACCACCTAGCTTGAATCAGTATTTTCGGCACTCTGCACCAAACTGCATATCCCTACAGATAACCCTTCCTCTTCCTCACCTCCACATACCGAAGGTGACCATTCCTCTCATTCCCATACCTTGCAGAACCATCACTTTCAACGTGACCTATGCCTTACGCGGGTGGATGTGACCAAATTTGATGGCTCGGACCCCAATGGTTGGGTAACCCAAATGGAACATTACTTCTCTTTATAAGGCATTACAGATGACTTGGCCAAACTCTGGTATGGTGTTCTCCATCTAGATCAAGAACGTTGGCAATGGTGGCAATGGAGAAAAACTTCTCATTAAGGGTATATTTCTTGGACACACTTTGTGGCAAAGCTTTATGAATTCTTTAACACTGACACCAACCATTTAGGCCATTTGGCAAAGCTGAAACAATTAGGAATAGTGGAAGACTTTATAGCTGCCTTTGAGCGCCTAGATTTTAGAACAGAGGGCATGTCTGATGCCTTTTTCCGAGAGTGTTTTATCAACGGCCTCAAGGATGAAATTCGGGCCCATGTCCTCATGGCTCAGCCTGAGAGTTGGGTGGAGGCTACCAAAAGAGATAAAGAAGCACAACAGGTTGTATCTGCTCAAAACCGCAAACCCTCCTTTATCCCTCGCCCTAAACCAATAAATCCCACTACTCCCTCTACTACACTAAAGATCCAAAAATTGACCAGGGATGAAATGGTTGAACGCCAACTCAAAGGCCTTTGGTATAACTGTGATGACAAATATTTCTTGGTCCACAAGTGTAAAGAACAAAATCTTTTTATGGCCATCTCCGAGGAGATTTCGGAAGAAGATGAAGAAACTCCCTATGTGTCTGAGTCACCTGAATCCACTGACATTACCCCTCCCTCAGACCCTTTCAAAGTAGAACCGGTCATTTCCCTCAATGCTCTCACTGTATTCTTCGCTCCCCAAACCCTCAAGCTAATTGGTTACATCAAGCATCAGAAGGTCATCATTCTGGTTGATAGTGGCAACACCCATAATTTTATTCATCGCCGCATTGCCCAAGAAACTCATTGCTACATCCATGTCGTCAATAATTTCCAAATCATGATTATCAATGGTGGTTCCATGAAATGTGGAGGGCGTTGTGAAAATGTGTCTCTCCAAATTGGTGACTACCACCTAAAATCCCATATGTTTGCTATAGACATGGGAGGTTGTGACATTGTGTTGGGTGCAGACTGGCTAAGGACTTTAGGTCCCATTCTCATGGATTTTAAATACTTAACCATGCAATTCGACCAGGAGGGACACCAATATAAGTTCCAAGGCATCATCGTTGGTTCACCTAAGATCATTAGTTCCCATCGCATGGAAAAGATGCTCAAAAAGGGTCATTCTGGTGTTATTGCCCAACTCCATGCCATACAAGCAACAGAGACACCCTCGGTACCGCAAGACCTCCAAGCCATCCTTTCTAAACATCAATTGGTCTTTTCCACTCCCCAAGGCCTTCCTCCTTCCCATGGTGTTCATGATCATTCCATTCTCCTTGTACCAGGAAGCCTTCCTCCCAATATCCGTCCGTATCGTCACTCCTTTTCCCAAAAAAATGAAATTGAGAAAATGGTAAAGGAACTCCTTAATGTAGGTGTTATCCTCCCTAGTACGAGCCCCTACTTGTCTCCTTCGTCATGGTCCTGAAGAAAGAAGGTTCTTGGTGAATGTGTCTTGACTTCCGTGCCCTCAACAAACTTACCATCAAAGACAAATTCCCCATTCCTTTCATTGATGACCTCCTGGATGAATTGAGTGGTGCCCAATTCTTCACTAAACTAGATCTTTGTTCGGGCTACCACTAGATATGTATGAAAGAGGCAGACATTCGCAAGACTTCCTTTAGAAAGCATGAGGGCCACTATGAGTTTTTGGTCATGCCCTTTGGCTTGTGTAATGCCCCCTCCACCTTCCAAAGCCTCATGAATCATGTCTTTCATCCTTTTCTCCGCCATTTTGTCTTAGTTTTCTTTGATTATATATTCATCTATAGAAAAACCTGGACAGACCATCTTTCTCATGTGGATCGAGTTCTCCATCTACTCTCTCAGCACCAACTTTTCCTGAAACAATCTAAATGTGCTTTTGGCACCTCAGAAGTAGAATACTTGGGTCATCTGGTTGGCAAAGATGGTGTCAGGGTGGATCCTAAAAAGATTGAAGCTATGCAAGACTGGCCTCACCCAAATACTCTTAAGAGCTTGCATGGATTTCTAGGATTAACATGGTATTATCGCAAGTTTGTTAATAATTATGGGAAGATTGCAGCACCTCTCACTGCTCTCCTCAAAAATAAATCTTTCACTTGGAATCCAGCTGCTGCTCAAGCTTTTCAAACCTTGAAGATGGCCATGTGCACCACTCCAGTGCTCGCCCTTCCCAATTTCACAGAGACCTTTGTGTTGGAATGTGATGCCTCAGGGAAAGAAATTGGTGTTGTCTTTATGTAAGAGGGTCGACCTTTGGCCTTTACCAGCAAGCAACTATCTAAAAGAAATCTAGGTAAATCCATATATGAAAAGGAAATGTTGGCTATTCTGCATGCCATGGATCTGTGGTGTCGTTATCTATTGGGGCAACGTTTCCAAATTAAAACATACCATCAATGCCTCAAGTATTTTCTGGAACAACGCATTTCCTCCCTAGAACAACAAAAATGGGTAACTAAACTCTTTGGATATGATTATGAGATCATTTATAAGAAAGGAAAAGACAATGTGGTTGCGGATGCACATTCTCGAAAATATGAAGACAAAGGATCCCTTTTTTATCTTTCATTCATTGTACCAGATTGGATCCAAGCCGTTCGCCAGGAATGGCTACAAGATCCCAAAAGTTCGCAGTTGATCCACCAATTGCAGTCCAAGGCTCCAACTTCCCTAGGGTACTCTTGGCTCCATGAGGAACTTTGATACAAAGGCCATTTGTATTTAAGTAAACAATCAAAGCTTAAATCCATGGTATTTTTTGAGCTTCATGTTACACCCACAACAGGGCACTCCAAGTTCACCAAAACCTATGACAGGGTCAAACGTTCCTTTTTCTGGGATGGTATGAAACAGGACATTCACAATTTTGTAGCTGAATGTGATGTGTGTCAATGCAACAAGGGAGAAACATTCAAATCGTCGGGCACACTACAACCGCTCCCGATTCCACCTGCTATTTGGAAGGATATCTCTATGGATTTTATTACCAGCTTACCCAAATCAGGAAATAAATTCGTCATCATGGTGGTTGTTGATCGCCTTTCCAAGTATTCTGATTTATGTGCCCTTCAACACCCATTTACAACATCCAAGGTGGCTCAAATATTCATGGATCAGGTCTTCAAACTTCATGGCATGCCACACTCTATTGTTTTTTATCGTGACCCAACTTTCACAAGCAATTTTTGGCAAGAACTGTTCAAGATACAAGGCACTAAATTGCATCTCAACACAACTTATCATCCCCGGACTGATGGCCAAGCGGAAGTTGTCGACAAGTGTTTGGAAACATATTTGAGGTGTTTTGCCTCGGAAAAGAAAAATCAGTGGGCTCAATGGTTACCCCTAGATGAATGGTGGTACAACACTTCATACCATATAGTTACACGCATGACTCCTTTTGAAGCGGTATATGGACAAAAGCCACCTTCAGTTCTCTCATACTTAACGGATGCCTCGAATGTCCAGGCGGTTGACCTAACACTTACAGCTCGAGAGGCTATTCTTCGTACCCTCAAAGAGAATTTGGTTATGGCACAGAATCACATGAAGCAACAAGCAAATCAAGGTCGCTCTGAACGTCAATTTGCAGAAGTGGATCAGGTGTTTCTTCGACTGCATAAGAAAAATTCCCTCAAGGCTGAGCACCCAAATTTTATGGTCCTTATACCGTACTCAAGCATGTGTGACAAGTCACCTATCAGTTAGCTTTTCCTGACAATTCGAAGCTACATCCTATTTTTCATGTTTCATGCTTAAAGAAGGTGATTGGAGCTAAGTGCCAAATTCAAACCAACCTTCTACAGTTAGCTGAAGAAGGATCCATTTGGCTACAACCAGAAGCAGTTTTGGCCTAGCGTGAACGTCACCTATGTCAGAGAACCATCAAGGAAGTGCTAGTACAGTGGAAACATACAACTCCAGCAGATGCCACTTGGGAACCAACTACCATTCTGCAACAATTTCCTCATCTCAAGCCTTGAGGACAAGGTTGGTTTTAAGGGGGCGGACATGTTAGGGTCCTAACCCGCACATAGGTAGAACAATATATTCGGATGTAATAAAGGTCAATATTAATAAGGCCTTTAAATAAAATAGAATAAGGCGGATGTAAGAAGACCTAATAGAAGCTTCTGTTTCTAGAAGGATCTTCCTCTAGATGCTTATTTTTAGTATAAATAGGAGTCGAGGGTATGAGAACCCTAGTTTGGATATTATTGTAATAGAGCTCTACTCAACTTGAGGTTTCCCCCTCAAAGAGGCTCGTGAACATTGCTTTCAGATTCAAAGTGTTATTTCTGTTGCTATTCTTATATCATTTCAGTGTTATTGTGGTGAATGTTCTGGTTATATTGGTGTTATTCTGCCATTACTAGCATTTTATTTATGTTCTGCATACATTTTATATCTGGTATATTACACTCACCTACAGGGGTACCGACACACTTCCAAGTCAAGCATCCAATTGATATGATCCTCGACACACATCTACTTAATGGACCAGTCTATCGACGCTCACTGATGGAAAATGACGAAATCAGGCGTCAGATCTGAGAGCTCCTTCAAAAGAAGGATGGGACTTGGCGACTCTGCATTGATTAGAGAGCCTTAAAAAAAATCATAGTCAGGAACCACTATCCCATTCCCAGGATTGATGACCTTCTTGACCAACTCAAGAGGGAAAAGTTCTTCAACAAGATTGACCTAAAGTTTGGCTACCACCAGGTTCCCATCAAACCAACTGATGTATGGAACACAACCTTCAATTCTAAAGAAGGTATCTACGAATGGATAGTCATGCCCTTTGGCTTAACAAATGCACCAACCACTTTCATGAGGTTAATGGATGATGTATTGAGACCCTTCACCAACTCCTTTATGGTAGTATATTTGGATGACATCCTAATCTTCAACATAGCGTGGGAGGAGCACATGCGACATATTCAACATGTTTTGAGCACTCTGCGGCAGCACAATCTTTATGCCAACTTGGAAAAATGCTCGTTTGGCATGAACACAGTTTAATAATTGGGATACATTGTTGATGAGCATGGGGTACATGTTGATCCAACTAAGATACAAGTCATATGTGACTAGCCAACCCCGACCACACTGACCAAGCTTCAGAGCTTCTTGGGACTATCCAACTTCTACCGACGGTTCGTGTCGGGATTCTCCCATATTGCATGGGCCCTCATCTAGGTGACCAAGGGAGGTGATAGGGATAAGTTCATGTGGGGGAAGGATTAGCAACAAGCATTCAATGATCTAAAGCATTGCTTATGCTCAACTCCAATACTCGGCTTGCCTGATCTGCAACAACCATTCAAGATTGAGACTGATGCATCTTACTATGTTGTGGGCACAKTTCACACTTAGCACGRGMATCCAKTGGCATACCATAGTGAGACAGAGTCTGATATTGTCTAGAAATACCCCACCTATGACAAGGAAATGTATTTCATTTTACAAGCATGTCGTCAATGGAAACATTACATTATGGGGAAAGAGACGATCATACACACTGATCACAAGCCACTGTAGTTCATATAGACACATGGTAAATTGAAAAACGACTGCCATCAAAAGTGGTCCACCTACCTGCAACAGTTCCATAAAAACATCAAGTATAAGACATGTATCTCCAATCATGTCACCGTCTGCCTCAGTCGGCCTCCTGTGGCTGCACTCACCACTATGCTCCATTCCTGTGGAAATGAAGCATTTGAGTGGCCCTAACTTTATTAGCAAGATCCAAACTTTGCCACCACCTATATGCTATTGGTTATAGGCACAACTGTCACCAATTTTCACATTCAGGACAAGATCTTATTCCACCTGGGCCATCTCTGTGTTCCTACAAGCGAGCATGCAAAGCTGATTTGGGAATCCCACTACAGTCGGGTGGCAGGAGATTTTGGCATAGAGAAAAGTGTGGTCATTCTTCAGAAACATTTTTATTGGCCAAAACTTTGCCAGGACGTTAGCAAGTATATCATATCTTTCACTTCCTGTGCAATTTCCAAGCCAACCATTAAGAAGCAAGGCTTATACACCCCTCTTCCTATTTCCAAGAAGCCTTGGGAATACATATCAATGGATTATATGTCTGGCTTGTCATCCACCAAGCAAGGAAATGACTGTGTGTTCATGGTCATTGATCAGTTTTCGAAGATGGCCATCCTCACATCCTATAAGAAGAATGTCACAGTGGCAGAGGCTTCCAATCTCTTCTTTGAACGAGTGTGGGTCCATTTTGGGTACCACATACCATCATCTCCGACTGACACAACAAGTTCCGAAACACATTTTGGTCGAGTCTCTAGTCTCTGTTGGACACCAAGCTCACAAAATCCACTGCTTTCTAGCCCCAAACTAATGGCCAAACATAGGTTGTCAATCGGATGATTGTGCACATCCTGCGCATGTACAATTATAAGCTTCCACGTCCATGGGATGAGAGTCTCTCATATGTCCAACACAATTACAACATAGCTCTCCATAGTTCCACCGATCATAGCCCATTTCAGGTGGGTCTAGGATTCCAGTCCTTGGAATCCATTGATATTGCACTTCCTTTTTCCACCGTACAGACATACTCTTCCCCTTATCATTCTGTGATCGACAAAGCCACCATATTCATTGATTGGATTCAGCACATCTGCCAATAGGTCCATGATATTGGCATAAAACTAGTCACTTTAATATTCAGATATCAGGTCCAAGGATATCGCATAAAACTAGTCACTTCATTCAGATTTTTTTTTGAGAAGTGTTTAATTTTCTAAAATTATAATTTTTTATAAATATTTGAAAATTAATTAATAAAATTAATTTTTTTAATATTTTAATTTCAAAAAATTGTTAAAATTATAAGTCCATAATTTCAATTTCTTTAGCTAGCTCAAATTAATAACGGTCTTTCATGATATATGATTTTTGAAAATGTGTTTTTAAAATTATATATATATTTTTTTATAGATATTTGAAAATAGTTACTAAAAATTGAAGTTTTAATTAATATTTTAATTTCAAAATTGTTTAAAATTAAATTGATAATTTAATTAGTATTCTAGTTCAAGTAAATGATGATCTTTCATGATATCTTATTTAAGTGTTTTAAATTATAGTTTTTTATAAACATTTCAAGAATAATTAATAAAATTAAAGTTTTTTTTAATATTTTAATTTCAAAAATGGTTTTAAATTAAATTGATAATTTCACTTCTATTCTAGATAAAGTTAATGATGGGCTTTCATAACATCTTAGTGTAAATGGAAATATGAAAAACGAAATATCTATTAACTTAGAGATATTTTGTGATACTAAATCTAAATAAAACTTTAACAAAGGTGAATTGTTCTTTCTAAATATATAGTTCTATCAAAGTATAAGATATATGTTCATGTTGCTACAACACTTTTAGTAATTAGAGGATGGAATGATACATATTTCCAAAAAGTATGATTGTTTAAGTTTTTAAATTAATAAAGTTAACTTGGAAGCCTTCAAATTACTAGGTCAAAATGTTAGCCTCGACTTTGGAGATCTTAACATATTA
Organism: Picea sitchensis; assembly: GCA_010110895.2. Lineage (NCBI taxonomy): Eukaryota > Viridiplantae > Streptophyta > Pinopsida > Pinales > Pinaceae > Picea > Picea sitchensis. Next base: position 78,387 of record SNQJ01S0033700.1, read on the forward strand.
AAAATGGAAAAGTTTTTAATCATGTGGATATCAATAAGGCCCAATAGGAGTTTGGTGTGTGGTTAATTAATGTCAAAGGACCATGATGGAATAAGGCTTGCTAGGTAGTTCTTACTCATTAGTATTGAGACTACTAGTGGTTAGGATCTCGGTGATGGAAAATCATATTTATAGAGGTAGGAAGCTATGTGATGGAGGTAAAAGGATTATTATTGTATTGGAATTATGCTCAATTAGAGATTTTCCTTTCAAATAGGCAAATGAACATTGCTCACTATTTGGCATATCAATAAAGGGTCCTATTTCAATAGGTGTTATATTATGGTTTCTCTCAAGTTTATTTCTACTTTTTTGCATTTCTTCATAAATTGTTAAATTATTTGTATATGTCCTTAAGTACACTACAAGTGCCATCATAGCACTTTTATGTGCCAACATGCACCTTAATTTCAAAGAATTTATTGTTTTTTAGGTTAGAGACGTGTTCCAACAACTATAAACATAGAGATTTATCATATATACAATATGTGGGTCAATTTGGTTGATTCCTTGTACACCTCCATGTACTTGGTAGTAGTGTCAGACTGATAGGAATATATTCCCACAGACTATCATCCACATACCCTTGTATATTGGGACTCCTCCAACATACCTAAAACCACCCTCACAAAAGCCTTCCTATTGATGTTTGTCAATATAGTACACTAAGCACAACACTAGGAGAGATAATTCTCATGTACGGAATTAGGTAGTATGAATAAGGGAACGGATGATCCTCCTTAATTAGATCTATGAAAGACCAAGAGAGTACTATTATTAGAAACCATTAGGTATATTAGAGGACTATAGTGCCTAACATTCCCTTAATCTTAAGACCTTGTTGAACATCTGTTGTTGAAGAAAAAAAGTTCCTACAAAGCCTAGAATATGCAAAATTTGAAGTATAATGATCTTTTGGTAGTTTAAAAAAAGGATTTGGAAGTGGCTCTAGGATTTCTCAGACCATTGTCGGGGACCTATCCTAAAATAATTCTTCCAGGGACCTGATCACATTGGTGTATCTCATCGATAACCCTTCTGGTGGACCCAAGTGGTCCCATGGTTACCATTAAAATGGAGAGTACACTCACCCACCTAGAAGAAAAAAATCCAGAACCTCATTGACTCAAACAAAATTTTGAAAGAAACTCAACATTTCAAATAAGAATCATATTGGTAACCCACTTGGAGTAGTTGTCAGACCCTAAATATCATGATTATAAATACATAGGTAAATACCAATATACACAACTGTCTGATAAAATAAAGATACATGATTCAATATTTCATAACTTACAAGGAGTGTGTGGTGAGTAACTTACCTAGGAACCAAGGACTTGTAATTTGATGACTGTATCAATGCCTTTTTCTTTGATTGACCAACCAAAAAATAAAGTGGGGCACAACTCTCCTCCCAACCAACCCCCTCAATCATCATGATCAGAGCCCCCCAGCCCTCAATCCACTACTATGCAATCTCTTCTTAGCCTTGTCCTCAAATTTCCCAAGAAAAAAATTAGATGCCCCTTTTCCTTTCTTCTTCATCCTTATATAGATTCCAACATGGCTCTTAATCCAATCCCTATGATCCACATTAATTTAATTCTTTTATTATAATTTAGGGTTTATCCATAAATTATTGCTACTTATTTTACTATTTTATTTTATTATCCAATTATTTATTTTTAAGTATTTATTATGATCCCTTTATGATAATTATTTTACTTCTTTGTTATTATCAATTATTGATAATCATATGGGGCATGCCATACTCCCTCCCTTTAAGGAACTCCATCCCGAAGTTAACTTATGTATCTTCCAAATCACTCTCTACTAAACTAGTATAAGATCCACCCAAGTGACCACAACAAGCATCAAAAGCTTCAAGGAAGTGCGAGCAACACTCTAGCAGTCCTTCCAAAATTTGTGAACGAGCCTTAAATATTCTTGGTATATTAAGGATATAAGGAAAAAAACCTAATCTTCCCAAGTAGGCATCTTGATCAATACTTACGTAGACCAGGAATATCAAAAGGTTGGACCAAAACTCCCTCCTTATACTCCCTAAAGTACAGAACCCTAGGCATTGAAAGCTCACATGAAGCACGAGAAACACTCTTTCTTCCAATTTTTAGGCATATCATTATATCAGGGCGCTATGACACCATACCAAAATTTTGAAAGGCTCAACACACCAAAAATTCCTCCTTATACTCCCTTGGGTACACAACCCTATGAATCAAAGTCCAATCCCACAACTTCACCGAAAAGAAACACTCTAGTCGTTCTCTAGACTTCAACATCACAACTCCAATATACATACAAGAATTATTGGCATAAATAGTAGATTCAACTATCCCCAACCCACAATGTGTTACTTGTATTATTCTCTTTGTGGGTTGCTGGATCCCACAAAGACTCTACCAAATAAAATGACCCATATCTTTAGGCCAAGCACTCAACCTTGAATGTTCGAGAATGTGTAGGTTGAAATGCACGATAACAAACCTATTTGAATCATGCTTCAACTACTTTCTCGGGTAATACAATCTCCCTTCTATTGTTCTATATTTTTACATCATATGCAACATCTAGTGGATCAAACCTATTTCCAAGCATCCTCCTTTCACTATTAATGTTCATATTTATGTTCTCTTCGAGTATCATTGGCTCTCACGTGTCCTGCTGCCCATTATCCGTGTTACCCTCACTGACTATATTTCTTCATTTAGGACCACTTATTTAACCCCAACCACCTGCTCCTTTGTAAGGGAGGTGGGGTTTTCCTTCTTGTTCCCATCCTTTTGTTGCAGAAAGGAGTGTGGTATATTATTCATAGCACTGGTTGGGAAAGAGATGTATTTCCAATTGAAGCAAGCATTGAAACAACACCCATTTATTAACTTCATTCATAAGCTATTGACCTAGTTCCAACTTCATCCCTTCCATTTCAAAAGTTCCCACCTTATTTATCTGGAGTTCCTTCCTTTTAAAGAGCCTATATAGTGAAGAAAGCAACATCTCCTTCATATATAAAGCCATAGCAAGTGCTCCCATGGGTGGTTGTAGTTTCAAGTGCAGTTCCATATCCGACCACAAATGAGCACACAAAGTAAAGGATCAAGGTACATGGGTTCTTGGCTCAGGGAGTGTGCTTGGGGTCAAGTTCTGGTGCATGCATTAGCATATCAGGTCCATTCATCCCTTCCCGGTCACCAAGAGGTTTCATGATGGATGCCAGCAAACCAACATGCATGGATGGAAAAAAATGCCTTTAGTCAACCGAGTCTAGAAGAACGAAATTGATATATTAGATGGCATTTGTGCATGCAAAAGATACAAAGTGTGGCATATTGAATGGAAACATGGGTGAAAACATATCATGTGGAAAATCATAGTTTATATGGTGACGCCTAGGCATTGTGCTTCGCAATGGTGCCTCATAAAATATATATTGAAAAATGTTGAGTCTTTGAGTAGATGTAACCATGACTCACCCATGTTTATTCTCTCTTATCGTTTCTTATCGAGTGATCTAGCTACCAATTTGTTAATTTTATGGTTCATGCTAAGTAAACTGGAAATGTTTCTTACAAGTCTTTTGAAACAAGTTTATGTGCAATATGTATCATTTAAAGTTTTCTTTGAAAATGTAAGAAATTTTGTTTTGTTTTATATGCATCAAAGTCTATTCTTTGTGACCAAAATTAATATCAATATTGACTATATCCACCAAAAGATAGAAAGTTAATGCAAATCTAATAAAAAATATGACCTTTGTTTCATTTGGCATATGCTTATATCGAATACATTATGTACCATAATTGTTTCTACAAATCAAAAGTTCCTACACAAATGGGTGAAACTTGGACTGCTAGTTTTACATATGTTAGTTTGATTTGTAACATTCACTATGTGGATGTCCTTTAAAATAGTCTTCTCAAGTGTGTTTGGCTGTATGTTGTCTTTGAAGTTTTGAATACTTCTTAGCCTTTCTCAATTTAATTGGGATTTATTTGCTCAAATTCTCTCTAGTGTTAGAGAAATAATATTTCTCTACTCAAGTTTTCTTTGTTTCTCCATATGGCCTTAGGGTTTCCGATATTTTTTGAGGCTTGTTTTTTGATAGGGTGTTTGTGTGTCTCTGTTATAAGGAATAAATGTTTTTCTTTCATGCATGTCGACTTCGTGCATACCACATTTTGTTTGTTGAGTTATGCAGGATAGGGTGTCGGGTCAACTGGAAAATTTTGCTTCCTTGTCATGTATATGTAACCTGCGTAAGGTTTGGTTTGCTTCCCTTCCTGCCTATCCACATTCTCCTCTCATGTCTTTGCTTTGATTCTCGTCATGTTCCTTTTTTTATCATCTTCAAGGTGTTTATTCTCCTATTGCACAGGTTGACATGAAAACTATATAGTTAAGTCTCCACCCACCAATTTATAGTGTTGTCTAATTGTTTTGACGTTGGCCCTTTTCGTTGAAATCCAACCACATAAGTATGTGAGAAATCACATTTTGTTGTTGTTTAAATTGCATTGAATGTATAAATGGATCTAATAAAATAAACCCCTCGGGCATTCATATTACACAAAATTAACCACTAAAACTACAGATCGAATAATAGCTAAATAAAAACTCAATTTAGCTATTTTTAACATATTTGGTTTAAAATTTAGTTGCAAATTTAGAAAACATATATAGGTTCTCATATTTACCCCAATCACTTAGTTGATGGGTTTCAAGAATACACATCAACATATGGATCCAACTGTGAGATAGTGGACCCCCTGTGGGTTTTCGAGGACCCAAACTCTGAACAATGTCTTATCCATTGGGAAATGGAGTCATCCCTAAACCATTATCCATACAACAAATGATTATTAGAAAACTTTAATTAAAAACAAAATATATACATGATAAAACAAAATCTACCTATCTTAAGCTACTTGGAGAGAAGGGATACTTTCAAGTGTAAGTATAACCAATTAATATGATTACTTCCATATTTGATTGAGAGTGTTGTTTTATTGGCCATGTTTTGGAGATGTTCTTGCATCATACAATGACCATGTTGCCATGGTGAAGTTGGAAAAATAAATTGTTGTTGAGCATTTGTGGGGAACTGTAGCACTATATTTTATTGTTCACCAACAATCTCATTATCTTCATAAACAAAATATACTACCAACGAAACATCTTGTTGCAAATTCTCTTCTTCTTTTGATGTTGGAAGACTTCTTTAGTCATTAACCATACTCCATAATAAATCAACAACTTGAAAGTTTGATGTTAAGTGGTAATCATTAACATCACTTTTGTTCATCCAATGTAGACATTCTCCTTTCAATTTGAGAACCCATTGCAACATTTTCACTATGACCATGTTGACTGAAATCTTCATGTACATTTTGTGGAGGTTCTTCAAATATGTCCTTAAAGTCATCAGGATCAGTACTCTCGAATTGAGCATATGAGAGGTCAAAATTTCCCTCCCATGGAGCATGTGGAAGATAGTATTCTTCTTGAATTTATACATTAGGGTTCTCACTTTAAGTTTTAGGAACAAAATACAATGTAAATTTGTTTTCATCTTTTATAAAATACTTCTTAAATCCCTTCTCCATTGTTCCTAAAAATTGCCAGGAATTTTAAGAGATTAGCACGAGTTTCATGAATATTTCTTTCAATGAATTGACCTTGCTGCATTAACTCTTTCCAACTACACTTTCCCTCTTGTTTCAATAAAAATCTCATATTCACGAGAAAGGAATTTTCATAGCAACTAAAAAATGATGACATCATTTGGAAATATTTCTTAAGGAATATCATGAAGGACTTTCATAAATCTGAAAGTGAAATATTTGATTGTTTCTTCCTCATTCATCTAGATTTCAACCAACTTCAAGAAAATAGAATATGTATCTTTCCTTGGGAAATATTTATCGACAAATAAATTTTCTTATACATCCCACCCAGTGATGGTTCTAGGTAGCAATGAGTAAAAGAATTCAATAACATTTATGTTTAGAGTTAAGATAAACAATTGACATGCAACATCATCTTCAACCACATTATAATTATCACGAGATATATCAAACTCAACCAAACATTTCTCTTTATCTTCTGAAGTATTACCAAAGAACATGTGAAACTTATCCATGAAAATATTTGGCAAGGAATGAACTTCTCCTCAGAAATTGAGTGGACCTCTATGCAACCATTTCTTTCTTTGAATACATTCCTTTTATTTTACTAGAACTTGAACAAAATTTGTTGGGTTTGGTGGTGTTATCACTCTATAATTTTCCCAAGGTTGAAGAGGCAGCCACAGAGGCAACATCAAAAACTATCTTCGAAGTCTTCTCGATCTATCCCTCCAAGACTCATAGAGGGATCTCTATTTGATATAGATTTGTTTGAATAGATATTAGGCTACATGATAGATCGGTATTTGTTTTTTAATGGTTTGGTTGGAGCAGAGGAAATCCATTGGGCAATGGGGTCAAAGTAACTAATGATCAAAAAAACTACTTCAATGTGCTAATATTTGGCAAAGTCAAGGTATACAACTACTGGATTCTTTAATTTAAATGAAATGGGAGAGACAGAACAAATCAAGAAATCCAATTAAACAAAGAGCAACTACACCTCGAGTTTAATCTTCAATGGAAAACATAAAAACTATACCTTCAGCTGCAGACAAAGGGTACATTTAAACCAATTTTGTTCTTAATCTTCCTGGAATAATTCATAGGAAGAAATTAATTATGATAACAGAGAAATAAATTTGCAAAGAGGGATGCACATCACCACTCAAAATAGTCACAAGAATCCTACAACATATCACTGTATTACTAAACTATGAATCCATGGAGCCTCTGTGAGCTCTGATACAAATTAAATCATGGTCCATGTTGATCCCCCTTCTCTACTACAAACATGGATATAAATAAAAATTGCAATCCTTAGGCTCAGGAGATCTAATTCGATCCTCTTGGCCGAAAATAACAAGTAAATCCCCAAAAATCTAGAAATGTAAATTTTACACCGCAGTAAAATAGGGTAATGCATATGTTTCTCTCTTCAATGTTGACACCGCTAAAAATGGAGGTTATTTTATGAGAATGCCACAGACAAAAAACTCTTTTCATTTTTTTCAATTTCATCTCTAATTCAATAAAACAACTCCCCGCAGCAAAATCGGTTAGAAACAAGAAACAAAATCAAACAATGGGGCTCAAGATGGCTTCGATTCTCCCCGCCCCTGACACTTGTGTAAAATATGGGAGAGGTTTTTCTTCAGCCCATGCCTAACAAAACCCTCTCGATCTTTTAAAAATATGCCCTCGCTTGCCCGCACCCATTTGGAATCGACCGTCAAAACCTACAGTTTGCCTTTGGGGAAAGGTGGTATCTCAAGTCCACAAGGTGATATGGTTTTAGGGGGTGGGGTCCTACCTGTGGAGCCCATGTGTCCCAGATCATTATTTTAGTTCATCCCTACATCTGACCCCTTGAGTTGATACGTGATGGGGCGGGTCCTGACATGCATGGGGAAGGGTGGTAAACCAGATAAAGTATCTAGCCTCATTTTTACTTTTATCTTTAATTTCCATTACATGCCTTAGTTTATCTTTAATAATCGTGATTTTATATTCTTGTAGTTTTATTTGTTATGTATTGCATTTTGTTTTTATGTATTGTTGTCTTATATCTAGGGTTTATGAGAAATAAAAGAATTATTTTATATTTTTTTAATTTAATTTTATATATTTTATTTATTGTTTGCTTCTATTAAATTTTGTTTCTAATTTTTAATTTCTAATTTGTTTATTATATACTTTTATAATTTTGTTTTATTTTTAATGTTTAATTAATAAAACACTAACCTAATCACTAAACAACCACCACTATTAATTAATTTCTAACAAGATTTAACCTAGCTTATTTGTCTAATTACCAACTTTTATTAACCTATTTACCAATTACCAACATTATTAATTAATCTAATCTTTTATTTATTGTCAATTACCTTATTATACTAACCAATATTTTACTATCCTAAGTTTGTTTATGCACTAAGAGTGGCAGGTGAGATTTAGTCAATGGGACAAATGGGCAAGGGAGTGAGGGCATCGAGGTGGAAGAAGGATGCATTAGGGTGGTGAAGGATTGGGTGAAATAGAGGGAGGGGAAAATGGAATCAACCGGTTACAAGTCTCATCAAGGAGCAATGCCAAATCAAAACCTAAGAATCGAAATGCCTGAGTAATTATAGGACTGAACATAGGCTCCACCTCGATGACAGCTCTTTCTCGTGAGGTGTCAAGAACCATCAATCAACATGCAGACCGATGCTTTATTCATTGGCCTGATCCCAAGTACTACGCATCTTCTCGAACTTAGCCTTCGGGATGGATCAACATTGAATTAGATATCATCAACTACAAACTCTACTAGAAACCATACAATACTAAAAAATATGCTCAAATGACTGAGCTTATTCAAAAAATGCTACCTACCCTACACTACTAATAATTTTGTTGTTTTAAATGAGACAATAATGCCAGTGCATCCAATAATAAAGAAACCGCCTCTAACAACTCGCTTCTTCAATGTTTTCAACTAATATCATAAATAGAACTCTTGTATTAGGCATCATGAAATGTTTTCCATCCCGATCTTCATCACAAGGAGATTGATAAACATGACATATAACATAAATATCGGGAATGCATTGTATTCAGATGAACAATTTCTCCATATAATAGCCACTAGATCAAGATAAACTTGACCTATTACTCGATATTCAAATTTAACCAACTCCAATTCATGATTTGATGTTGTAGTTATGTTATTTGCATCCTCATGCACTTCGTGACATGGATGCAAATTTTATGATGGGTTTTGAAATGATACTTTTGTTGAACACACCCCTGTAGCTGACTATCTAATCATAGCCATATCATAACAATTTTTGAAAACATTCGGGGTAAATGAACACTGACTTTGAAAACATGATCTATCCAACATATCATCTATAGGGTCATAAAAATATTTTAGATGACCTGCGGAATTTGGTTCTGCTGGCATTTCATGGCTTACAATGTGATCCTCAACCAAAATCTTTCCAAGGTTCCCTCTCAAAATCAAAAATAATTAAAGCATAAAGGTAGTGAATCAAAATGGATCACCTCATCAATTGCTTCAAGATTTGGGATTTCATCTGAGGTTTGACCTTCAAAAAGGATCAAGGGTTAACTCCGGATCGAATCTAGATCATCCTTTTTCTCCTCAACTTATGCATTAGAACAATCCTCTTTCTTACTGTTTACAATCTACTTGCAATGTTTTCTCAGTAGTGAGGAAAAACATAGGGGCAGGTTGTTTGCATTTTCTTGAAATTTTTCCGCATTTTCTTCCTTTAAAATTTGAAGTGACTTATCATCTAATGTTAAAGAATTACATTCCAGAGTTTTGAATTCTGTTTCAGTGTCTTAATTTTCCCCTGAACTTTGAAATCAGAGAAACTTGGATATTGTAATCCTGGATTTGAAATGTCCTTTTTATTAACACTAACATCCTTCACTATCTCTTCAAAAGATTTACCTTCTTTGATATTTACCACTTGTTCATAAATTTCCTTCAAAAATTTAAAAGAAGAGAAGCATAAGGGTAAAGTCAGTCCACTTACCCCAAGACTTTTTGCATTGTGATCATAATTGTCATCGTGCCAATCAAGTTTGGGTGAATCATCCACGCATTGAAATGCCATTAAACATGCATATCATATCAGAAGAATCTTCCTCCATCTTCTGATTTTGAAGTTCATCTTTGATTGTATCATGGATTGAGTACATGAAGCTATCATTTTTCAGTCCCTGATACCATGGTTGAGAAACAAACTTTTTGGGAATATACCTTGGTCATTTCTCAGAACTAGTGTATTATGAGGTCTTGGAACAACAACATCCTCTTCCCAACTTCCCACATCATTTCTTTGTTGGTCAGAATGTCTAGTTTCATTTTTGAAGATATCATTCATTTTTTGTTTTTGGCCTTTTCCTCATTTCCAGTTTGGACCTTTTGTTCGCCAGGATTAGTTTACTGGCCAATCCCAACATTTTTCATTTCCTCAAGTGGTTGCAAAGGTTCTCTTTCTCTTTAAATGGAACGCCATTTCTAGATCAAAGGTATCCAGGTAATGGTTCGAGTTAAACTAGGAGGTGGCCTTACATCCAAAGGTATTGAATGAAACACCTCATTGAACCTAGTTGAGAACTGTTGTAATCGCCTCTCCTGGCTTTTCAAATGGTCATACTCTTCCGAGATGAGAAAAAACATTTCTCATGACCACCTATCTAAGAAAACTTGCATGAACTGATGAAAATTTCCAATGCTTGCAGCTCGGAGGTTTTTAAACCAATTTTTAACCTTGCCTTGCAAATATAGGGAAAACATTCTGATGCATATATCATCATATTCTATGTCAAAGAGTTCAAGAAAATCCTCAATAATTTGGATGTGTTTTTTCAGCAGTATTATTGGCATTTTCTCCATCAAATCTAGGTAGCTTATTGTTATATTTGGCAGGGAAATCATGAAGAATAGGAGGCAGATCTAGTGTCTTGTATATGTCTTGGATTTTGGTGGCACAGAGGAAGAAAGAGGCTTGCAACCATCCAGAGGTTTATAGTAAGAGTAGGAGATATGAGGCTTATGTCTCACTAGGAATACTATAGGTGCATTTGGGATGTGCACAAGTGTATGAGTATGTACATGATCCACAATTTGGGGCTTACTCTCTGGAAGGTCATCAATTTGCAAATGATCAATGTAAACTTCAACATTGTACTCTTGACTAGGATCAAAATAAGAGAGAAGATAATTACATAAAAATCCTATAACATCTTGAATACAATTAGGACTTGAATGCATGCTCTTTCTAGGTCGTTGATCATGCTTGAGGTTCTTCCTCAAGTGGAGTCTTCAAATTGGAACTGATCTCGAGATTGGAGTCGCTATGTGAATGATCTCATCCTTCTTGTGGCTGGTCACTATCCACCATCAAGGATCAGATCTGGAACTTGAAGTGTACTCACTGGGAAAGTCCCCAAGATATCGCTATTCATATTACTCAGAATTTCCGTCTAAGGTTGTGAAGGCTGGTCACGTAGGCAACATAAAGTTCACTTAGAGTCTTGTATCTAGACCTCCAAGACTCAGATAGGGATCTCTCTGCTTGATATAGATTTGTTTGAATAGATATTAGGGCTAGTTATGATAGACAGGGCCTTTTTAATGGTTTGTTGAGTAGGAGGAACCATTGCAATGGGGTCAAAGCAACAAATGACAAAAAAATCCATACCGGTGCTGATAATATTTGCAAGGAAAGGTGACATACGCAATCGATCCTTTAATTTAAATGAAATGAGAGAGACAAAATAGGTCAAGAAATCCAATTAAACACAGAGCAAATGAGAATTCTAAGTTTAATCTTTAGTGGAAAACATAAAAACTATACCAAGCTAGAGACAAAGGATACATTAAAACCAATCCTCGTTTTAATATCTTCGAATTAATTTAGAGGAATAAATTAATTATGATAACAGAGAAACAAATTTACAAGAGGGATGCACATCACTAGTCAAAATAGTCACAAGAATCCCAATATATCATCAGATTAGTGAACCATGAATCCATGGAGGCTCAGAGCTCGACACAAATTCAATTCATGGTCCCTCAAGATCCCCCTTCTACTGTGTAAACATGGATATACTGTACTACAACTTTAGGCTCAGAGATGGAATTGACCACCTAGATAAAAATAGCAAGTAAATCCCAAAAAATCTGGAAATGCAAATTTGGTCGAATCTGCAGAAAATAGGGGTACGCTCAGACAAATGTTTCTCTTCAATGCTAACACTGAAAAATCAAGAGGTTATTTTAGATGAGCATGTTACTTAATAAAAACCTCTTTCAATTTCTTCCTGCTAATTTCATCTCCAAGCCAATAAAACAAATTCCCCAAGAAAAATTAGGGCTAAAACAAGAAAACAAAACTCAAACAATGAGGTTCTAAGATGGCTTCATTCCCCTTTCTCATGGTAATTCGAATCGCTTTGAATCGACCTGTCAAAAACATCAGCAAAGCCGCATTTTTGGGAAGGTGGTATCTCTGACCTGAGGTTGTAAGTGGTTTTTTTTTGGGGGGGTCCGGCAGGGCTCTGCGGGAGTCCTATGTGTCAAGGAGTGGTATTAGAGGGTCGAACTTCATATCGGACCCTTGCACATGTGACGGGAGGGGAGGGGGGTCCGATATGCATGGAAAGGCATTCAGAAAACTTAGGGAAGCATTTTATTTTGGTTTTAATATTTTTATTTTATTTTGTTTTATTACTATTTTATTTTTACTTTTAATATTCAGATTTTATATCTTTTGTTTCATTTGTTATGCATTGCATTTGTTTTGATGTTTTGAACTATTTTTTTTTTTTTTTATTAGTTTTATTACTTTGTTTGTTTTAATTTCTTTATATATTTTATTTATTGTCCGCTTATTATAATTTTTGTTTTAATTCTGTTTATTAAATGTTTTATAATTTTTGTTTCATTTTTAATGTTTAATTAATAAAACACTAACCTAATCACTAAACAACTAAATTAATTAATTAATTTCTAACAAGACTTAACCTAGATTATTTGTCTAATTACTCTAACTTTATTAACCTATTTACTAATAACTAACATTATTAATTAATCTAATCTTTTATTTATTGTCAATTACCTTATTATACTAACCAATATTTTACTATCCTAAGTTTGTTTATGTAGGGAAGAGTGGCGGGTGAGATGTAGTCAATGGGACAAATGGGCAAGGGAGTGAGGGCGCCGAGGTGGAAGAAGGATGCATTAGGGTGGTGAAGGATCGGGTGAAACAGATGGAGGGGAAAATGGAATCAACCGAGCCAGAATTCTTCATCACGGGAGCAATGCCAAAACAACAACCGAATAATCGAGTTACCTATAATTATATGACCCCAACATAGGCTCTACTTGGGGATGACAGCTCTTTCAGGAGGTGTCAAGAACCACTGAACTCTGAACATGCAGACCGATGCTTTATTCATTGGGCCATGGAGTCATTACAGCTACAATCTTCAAACTGGCTCAGATTTGACAGAACATTGAATTAGATATCATCAATTGCAAACCCTCTTGGAAACTATACAATACTGAAAAAGATGCTCATATGACTGAACTTATTCAAAACTGCTACCTATCCTATGCTACTGATAATTTTGTTGTTTTAAATGATACAATAATGTCAGTGCAACCAGTCAAGCAACTACTCTAACAACTCTGCTCTTTCAATGTTTTCAAATAATATCATAAATAGAACTTGCATAGGCATCACAAAATGTTTTCCATCCTGACCTTCATCACAAGGGGCTTGATAAACACGACACATAACATAAATACTGGGAATGCATTGTGGCTATGTGATGAACAATTTATCCATATAAATAGCCACTGGATCAAGATAAACTTGACCTATTACTGGATATTCAAATTTAACCAACTCAACTTCATGATTTGATGTCGTAGTTATGTTATTTGCATCCTCATGCACTTCCTGACATGGTTGTAACTTTGATGATGTGTTCTGAAATGATACTTCTGTTGAAAACACCCCTGTAGCTGTCTATCTGATCATATCCATATCATAACATTTTTTTAAAACATTGGGGGTAAATGAAAATTGACTTTGAAAACATGATCTATCCAGCATATCAGCTATAGGGTCATAAAATATTTTAGATGATTGTGGAATTTGTTCTGTTGGCATTTCATGGCTTACACTGTGATCCTCAACCAAAATCTGACCAAGGTTCCCTCTCAAAATCAGAAAAGAATTAAATCATAAAGGCAATGAATCAAAATGAATCAGCTCATCACATGTTTCAGGCTTCGGGATTTCATCTGAGGTTTGACCTTCAAAAAGGCTCAAGAGATGCACCTCTGGATCATCTTTTGTATCATCCTTGTTCTCCTCAACTGATGCATTAGAACATTCCTCTTTCTTACTGTTTACAATCTGCTGGCAATGTTTTCTCAGGAGTGAGGAAAAACATAGGGGCAGGCATTTTGCATTTTCTTGAAAATTTTCTGCACTTTCTTCCATCAAAATTTGAAGTGACTTATCATCTAATGTTAAAGAATTACATTCCAGAGTTTCGAATTCTGTTTCGGGCTCTGAATTTTTCCCTGAACTTTGGAAATAAGATAAACTTGGAGATTGTGATCCTGGATCTAAAATGTCCTTTTTATCAACACTAACATCCTTCACTATCTCAACAAAAGGTTTGCCTTCTTTGATATTTACCACTTGTTCATAAATTTCCTTCAAAAATTTAAAAGAAGAGAAGCATACAAATAAATTTCGTACACTTACCCCAAGACTTTCTGCATTGTGATCATAGTTTTCATCGTACCAATGAAGCTTGGGTGAATCATCCATGAATGAAATGCCATTGAACATGCATATCATATCAGGATGATCTTCCTCCATCTTCTGATTTTGAAATTCATCTTCGACTGTATCGTGGATTGAGTACATGAAGCTATCATTTTTCAGTCCATGATACCATGGTTGAGCTGC